>JBCAUG010037440.1:0-10018 GCA_038406175.1 Haplosyllis leylae | reverse complement strand
GATTTATTCGAAGCTCAGTAACATTCTCGTGAAAAGAACCTCGTGTACTGGATCCTATGATAATCCAGTCCACAACAACATTTAAAGTATTTGTAATAAAGCTTTTGTGGGTTTTCAACAGATTCAATTGGGTAAATTTGCGAAAATCGAAAGGAAAGAATTTTGGTGTGGCTTGTACTTCTTCAGAGGATCAGTCGATAGATTGGAAAGTCAAACACATCTTGCGAGTTTTCTGCAAATTTTAACTTGATTAAAAGCCGATGGTTTTTGTGTAAACTGGAAAGCTGCAAAATCCCGTGTGTTGTTAAAAAGAATGTACGTTTCTGTTGAGCACATTCAGGGCCATTCTAGTTTAATCAGGGAACACTTCACTTGTGGTGAAAAGAAGCAATATAATGAAAACCTACTGAAGACCACAGGTATCTCTGCTATGTCGGCCTCTTTTTTCTAGACAGTGATAACGTAAGTTCTGACGGTATTCACTGGTTCCCATTCACTAGTTTAATGCCAATAACATTGATATTAAATACCCGCTTTTTAAACACAATGAAGATTTCATAACTTGCCGAGGAAAATTGGTGGGAGGCCAGTTGCCAAAAATGAGTCCTTCAAAACACAGTTTCGCTAGATGTTCAATCCATGATTTGCCAAGACAAAGGATAACTTGACAATTTGTTACTAATTGTCACAAAATATTTAATAATCTGTCAGTAAAGGATGCTGCCATGGGCATTACCATGGCCACAAGTCTTCAGATGAACACTTCACAGTTCTTGGTATCTGTACAGTTTAGAATATTTTATGTGCAGTTCTCCTGCCAAAATTCACACATTTTAAACTGTTTGGCATAATTATTAATAGAAACTAATGTGAGAATCCAAATGTTGTACTGGTAAGGGTATTTGTCACTCATTTTGCCACTCACGTGTAATTTGCAGCCATCTGTATACCAAAAGAGTCAGTAGTTTTTGTGTCTTTATCTTTAAATACTACCAACAGTAATTCTAAACAAGGTACACTTTTCAGTGTTTTGGGGATAAATTGTATGTGGCCTAATCAAGATGAAAGTGGTTTTCGATAGAGTCAGTGATCTTCACTGTTATGTCCTTAGTAAAAGGGCACCAAAAAGCAATAGAGATACTTGCCCCCTCCAGGCTCCTGGGGAACTACTTTTTGAGGCATACTGAAGGGAGTTCACTGCTCTCCTGATACTTAACCTGTTAGCATGATGTTACCTGAATACTGTAAGGATTGTAACAAGTAACTATAGATGTGCTTCACTGTAATACTGTAATTCACTTGAATCTGTATTTGTAGCACCTTAATATTGAATGTTCTTGTATTTCAGTGTTTATTCTAGTTCAGCTGTTTCTATGTGTGTTTCAGTTCAACTGTTAATGAACTCTGTGGACAATGTCTAGAATATATTATAGTGTGTTTGTGTTCCTTGTACATGGCAGAGGCCTACCATTGTATTGTAGTGTGAACCCTACAGTGGGTTGTTACTTTTGTATTCTTCAACAAGACTCCTTTCAGTAGTCTTTAGGAGCTTCTCAATAAAGGCTTACTGAAGCTGTTTGTTTGTGTTCTTCTGTAGTGTGAGCACTTCACTGCAGGTGCTGACCACAGTTCCTAGCAGATACAGGTGGCCCAAGTGTCATCCTCCTCCATCAGAGCATTACACTACAATCTACTAAATTCTTCCATTTCACCAATAATTGGCCCCAGTGCATGAACAGAACATGCATGAGCATCTGCTGTCACCTCCTGAGATAAGAAGCCCAATTGTTCCAGTGACTAACTGGATGGTGTTGACTTAAGAGGACTAAATTAAAGCAATATTAGTGGCAATTTATATTTGTTATCAAACCAAAGTATTGAAAAATAATTGATCAGTAATTACTCAGACAGTGGTCAAAATTTTCAAAAACAAAGGCAATATGATGAAACAGAATATATTTTACACCTTTGATTAGCTGATGGGTCAAAATTTAAATTACAAGTGTCCATAAACCACACAGATTGAATAATCTGACATCTGAAATAAATGGCTAATATAAAATGTATGGATAGAATATTAAATATGTTGAAGACCATCCTGTCTTACACCTTTATCATTGATTTTTTACAGGTGGATATCAAGTGTCCTTTAACCCACCATGAATAGAGCACAAAAGTGGTAAACTGGTATTTAATAGGCCACCATACTGCCCATTGGAAATCAAATACCCAACTGACATAGCCTAGATACCCCCCTGTCAACACTACAGCAGAGAGCAAGAGGGGCAAAAATTATTTCTTTGTACAAATGATTTTAATTTTCTAAAATGGTCTTGTTTTATCAGAGGTCCCCAAACAGATTTGGTATGAACTCACATGAACTAAAACATTCCCTGTGCCAAAATGAACAGAAAGTGAAAAAGGTACCCTAGATAGAAAAAATGTCCCTGTCATTGGGAAGGTGTGGTGTTATGTGGTTAAAACACCTTAAGACATGAATTGACAGGCCAAATTAGAAGGTGAAAATAAAGCATAAAACATTTGCAGTCTAATTTTAGTAATTCCAATTTGTTAACATATCAATGTGCTTTCTGTATGAGGTGCTTCGTGACAGAATAATACCCAACCAACAAACGGCAGTTAAATAAGGAGTTGCTCTCTAAATCAGCGCATAGTGTGAATCACTTCAGTTCACCTTCCAACCTATCACAACTGAACACTTCCAAATGCTTTCAGAATAATTCAACATTTTCACACAGATGAGTTAACTATTGGAAATATGCGTATGAAACAAGCATTTTGTCCAACTACAGGTCAAAAAATCTTTGTTTTATTCAGCTACTTGTGATTTCATCATTCCAGGATAACAATAGGTGTATAATTTGCATGATAGCTACTTTGTAAGATGTAATAAACATGGCAAGCATTTATTTATATCAGGCCTTTGATAAAGCTACAGGAATGAGATGCTTCATTTGATCAATACGGCAATCCACAAAAAGTGTAGCCGGAATTGAGGTCAGAAATCCTCATCTCTCATGCTTTGACCCAAGAAGAATTTATTAGCGATTTATCCAATAGTTCGAGTATTTAAATTTCACATCCATCTCGCACTATTGTTCTTATTGAATTTATCAACAGGCTCATTCATACATAACCCCAACAGGTGAATACGATTGCGTTTTGGTGGAGGTGAGTTATGGGTGAAAACAATGTCTATTTGAAATGACCCCAACTGTCTGCACCACAATACCAGAACAAAAATAAGAAATGTGTGATATTTCTACCTTAGTGATCTTGATCATGTTTGTATATTAACAATTTTTGGAAATCTACTCTCCTTTTCGTCCTTTGAATTTGATCTGAAGCTTCTTCTGGATTTATTAAGGATTTTTTATGTTGAAAAACGACAAATAGATCTATGACTCCACTTATGAAACATGAGTTATTCCTCAAATTCGAGACTAATGCTGCATCGCAGGTTAAGTACTAGAAACTTTAGCTAGGGTGGCATCGTAATTCTGCCAATGCAATCGCCTTGGTCTCAATTTGTCCCTGTTCAGATCTTCTTTGAATGTAAGTAACAATAAAAGTGCTTCCTAACCTGTTATGTCATACCTCAGGCCAATAGTCATGATGCAAGCTTCACAGGAAACATTACAGCTGTAGGCCATGGCATTGGAATTTATGTGTCACTCGGAACCAACCTATGAAGCAACTGAGCCGATGATTAGTCCTTCTTGGGCAATGGGGCCTCTGTGGCTAGTGCCTGCTAACTCTTGGGAGGATCTTAGGTATTAGTTTGACTGCGACAAGCAACTTTATCTAAACCCTATTGTATTGGCAGGGACAGGCTTTTCTTTCTCAGCATTTACAGATCTTCACAGTTGCAAATGGGCAAATTACTGGTGTTTACGTTTTGGTATGATTTTCTATTGCTGATGGCAGAAGAATACATTTTGAATCAGTATAATTTGCTTCAGTCACAACTGTATGCTTGTTTTGTTATGCAAGACGCATGTAAATGTATCTTTCACTGTGATCGACATTATATATTGGATTGCTGCTTTTCTATATTCATAGGCACATAGCTAATAAAGTGTGAATCACGGCTTGACTTCTCTATCTCAATCTGACCATATTCACAGATAAACCAATGATGTCGCCTTCCAGTTTGTAACATTCCTATGTCTGTGTGACAAAGGTTCCAGCTGGGCCAGCTATTTTTTCCTTTAAAGTCGAGAGAAGAAGGAATGGAAAGTCTTGTCTCTACAATTAGTTCTGGTCAATTAGTTCTTTCAAAACTTGTAGTGTGCCACATTGGAATAAAAATTAAGCGTGACGATGGCGGATATTGCCATACGAACATACGACATACGAACACCTCTGCGTAATGTTTGATTGGCGCTTATATTGACTGGATAGAATTTGAACAATTCTCAACACAAAGAGTAAACATGTGTTCTTTAATCCAGATCCCGTAAGCAAAAATAAATTGGACAGTTCCTCCACCTTGCATCCTTAGTAATTTTTTTTTCAAACCACATTTATTTTCAAACCATACCTTTCTAGTTCTAGTTGACTTTGTCTACTCAGAAACTGGAAGTGAGTCTGTGGCAGAGAATCTGTCTTCATTACAAGGTTACATCCCTCAAGTAAGATTCACTGGACCGAAAGAAATATGGAATTTAACAGGTTCATCTTCGAAAATTTCTCCTCAAATAAGCCAATAAATATTCACTTTGGATGCTTTATTACCGGCTATTAGCTGCCTCGTGGATATAAAATTCTTTGTCTTCAAGTTTATTTAATGGGTGACTCGTGCAGAGATACCTTATTGGTTTTACGAACGATTTTTTATTTTGGGAATTTTTCTATGCGAGGTTAATAATATTATTTCACGCAAAGTGACATGTGTGCAAGATTGGACTGCATAAGGTTAAACGAGTCACCAAAGTGAAATTCGTCACTCCTTGATATTTTTACTTGTTGTACCAGAAGAACTGAAACTTAAATTAAAAGATCACTTCCTGTTCTTTTGAAGTGTATTTTCTCTCTAAGATTCTGGATATAATTTCAAGGACAAAGTTAACATAAGCTACTGAAATTTATGGGGATTATGTTGGTCGAGTCGGACAACGTAATCCAGACCAGTGGGTTACAAACATGTTCTTACTTAGTGGGTAACATTTTGCATAAATCTTACGCAAATCATATATTTCGCACATACACACATTTTTCATTGTCCCTATTGTGTTTTGATGCCTTGATTCCACATTCAGCCACATGTCGACTGCGGTCGATTCTCATTCTACAGACGTACTCAACAATAAGAAAGCTCCATAAGACATGACTGTTCACACGTTGTTACAGACCATACTGCTATTAACAGAGTTTTTCACAAACTCTCCACAATACAAGAATGGCAACATTGCCAACTTTGTTTTAGCTGTGCCATTATAAATCGAACAGCCCAATAAAGTATTTAACATTAAAATGTAAAATGTAATTGATTTGTAATTTTACATTTACTGACATCAGTAAGTGCAAATAAAGAGGAAAACTGTAAGTACGGGAATGCAAAGTTTGCAATAATGCCAACATTGCTAACTTTGTGTGTTTGTGAAAAACTCGAACGTGAGCATTGCCTTCCAACTTCAATTTAAATTAAACACAGAAAACGATTCACGACAACACATTACAGGAACATTTTTTGAATACTTAAGCCAAGTGATTTTTATGGTGACTACTTGAGTTCTATTGAAGGGTATCATTGTTTACCATGCAGAGGGGGCTGAGTGAGTGGAAAAACTGCAGGGAAATATCGATTGTGGGGTCTCCTGGAATAATATTTCTTTAAACGTACAACCTAGAGGTCATTGGCGCTTTGTCCTTGTCCATGTGTGACACATTGACAGCGAAATTTCTGTTTCTCCTTCAATGGATCAACCCAATTTTTTTTTTTCTTTTTTTAAATAAATTTTTGGAGACATAAGTCCCTTTCGTGGGGCCACTGATACCCCTTTTTTGGACTTCTGGTGATGTCTGCCCTGGGTTTCAAAGCCAGGGTGGATCCCTTGCTTGCGTGCTTCCTCATCTGCACACAATGGATTCCCCAGATTCACCTCTGGATGACACCTGCTGACTGTATAGAGGCCAGCATGGCAGCCAAGCCTTTCTGATATACATACCTGCAGATGTGTCCACAAGCATTGGTGGAGTTTTAGGGCTCAAACCCATGACCGTCTGTGCCGCAAGCACAGCGCTGTAAACCGTTCGGCCACTCCGGCTCGGCCAATTCTCGTATGAAGAAGATTCGGGGTACAGTAAGTCTGTGATGTCCATGTCGGCTCGCTTATTCAGATTTGGCAAACAATTTGGTTTGGCCTGTGCCAATCATAGCTATTTCTACGCACCCCTTTCTTCTTTCCCTTTAACAACAAATTATCAATCATCTAGAAGTTCCTGCTTCAAACAGAGAACTCCTGGCCTGCTTAGGTGTGTTCTACATGTGTCACGGTGTGGGACTCGTTGGTGCCAGTACGGTATGACCATGCCTGTCCTCCAAAAATCAGTTACATATTGATTGTCAAGAAGTAATAGCCATAAAACTATTATTGCCGTGCAAATGCAGTCCAGAAACAACTTTTGGCCGCGACACATAGATGGAGTTTAGAATTCTCTGTATTATCTTTTTCCTCCTTTCCAGGATATTATTTGTTTGTTGTGATTCAATGTTTCATTATTTTGCTCACATTACACCAGCCACCACAAATCAATTTGAGATAAGTACCCCATGAACCACGACTAATAACTTTATATTTCTTGTGCGGAAAATAAATCTGAATTTAAATGTCATACTTATCGGAATCTGCTACAAACATCAGCTTCTATCTTTGAAGTGAAACAATTCCTGATTACGCTCTAGGCAAAAGTACAGTTCTCCAGATGCACATCTCAATCAGGCTTCATCTTTGCTCATGTAGCTCTATTGGGTTATATCAGTGCAAAGGAAGCGGAATTAGAAGAAATAACTGGAGATAGATTTACACAGCACACATAATTCCAGGTTCATACTACAACACTTTGTTCAAATGTTCCCAGGTTAAAATCAAGTAAACGAGCTCTCAGGCATTATCACGGAACTTTATGGAAATTAATACGATGCGTTACAGCGAGGAACACGGCTCTTTCTACTGTCAGCCGGAACCGATTGCACGGAGCTTGTCCCCTAGTTTATTAAAGATCAGACAAATTAATAAAGGAAATTTAACACCAGAGGCTATCCGGGCAGTGTTATCTGTCAGTAAAACATTCCATGAGGACCGGACAGGCATTCAGGAAATTACTGTTTGTAATTTCCACCAAGAATATAATGCCTCCTTCAGTGGTTTGTGCAGTCGATCATCAACCCACAGTAACAATTTAAATCGATTAGCCCAAATCTAGCACAAATTGATGTAAACTAACCGCAATTATTTGCATATGAACGTTTTGAAAATCATTTTAATCAAACAATTTGTAGGGAAAACCATGCAAACTTTTGCACCATTGCTGATTTTTTAATATCACAAGTTTTGTGGCAAGAACAAGATTAAAATTTTGTCATGAAATAAGCTTACCAGAAACATATTGCAGGGTACGACACGTGCCTAAGCACCTACAGGGAGGGCTCCGCCCATACCCTAGACCCGTAATACACTGGCCAATAGGAGGCCACTAGATACCTGTATATATAGAGCACACTGCTAATAGGGCCAGAGTAGAATAAATGCACTTATGTTAAACCAACAACTGCTCTTTACTCGCGTAAAGAGGTACGCCAAACGCGCACCTTACAATATTGCAAATCATGCCATTTTTAAATAACAACCACCAAAGGCCTAAATGATTTAAGATCTATTCACACCTAAGATTAGTTGAACTATTGCAATTGTGATTGCATGGACGATTGTGAATTTTTATATTGCATAATATATGATAGTTGAAAACAATGTAACACGAAGTAAAAACCACTTATTAAAAGACAACAAACAAAATATTGTGGAAAATGAAGAAGTCGTGAGAAAGTTTTATGTTTGATGAAATGTGTAATTCCTTGCAGTGGTCCACAGTGGCAAATCTATAGAAATGAATATTTAATAAAGCTTGATAAGGAACCCGCTGCTTACAAATTTAACCTCAGGGATACCCCAACCTGCTATTCAACCACGACAATAGCTAGTCAAGAGCTTGCTCTTCTAATCACCCAAATTGAAATCTATAGTCCATGCGATGAAGCTCAATCGCTATTGAGTGAAGGAATTTTACTTATCGTTGCTATGAGCCATTATTTTAAAGAAAATGTAATGTCAAATTAGACGAGCAATCACATCATTTTCCGTCTAAAGTCAGAGTTAAATTGCGCGCACATGGATATTTTTAGTTTTTCCCACAGTCATTGTGAATGAGTTACGGTTGAATCGCCTGTCAATTTTTTGGAAAAGTGACAAAATATTGAAAATGAAAATATCTTTCAAGTGCACTACCATAACGTCAATCTTTTTAATTAATTGAACACTTGAGGGCTGGGTAAAGGACAGGTGTCACATGTACTCCGATTTAAGTCTCATCTATCACCCTTACAATTTCCGTTCCGAAACAAACTACAAAATAATTCACATGATTCACCTCCAGAAAAATCCTTTTTGAACTTTCTTGATTTTTCAAAAAGTCTTTTCGGCCAATAATACGTACTTTGTGTAATTACGAAAAATCTCGTTCGAGACAAAAATATGCCGATATCTTACCTCACAGATTCACCCCCTTTTCTTTTGGACATTTAAATTACCAAAGGCTATAATTACATACCATACATGTCTGCAGTGATAAATTGGTGTTTTATTTGTGTGGATCTAAATGTGAAAAGGTACTTGTACTAAGATTAAACACTGGTAAATATTCACAAGGTGTGGCACCATTGTCTTTCTTTTCTCAAACATCAGAAAAGGTTAGAATTTCTTTTTATATCAGTAACAATAGTAAACTTGAAGCTAATGTAAATTTTTGTAGAGTCCATGGCTAATACACGTAGCTTTACGATGTAAGAAAGAGGCAGCGCCACAGCAAAATAGTCTCCGTGAATAGGACATTAAGACCATCTACCTCCTCTCCAACAAAAAAGCCTTTTCTTCTTTCAAGATCATTGCAGCAAAATGCGGCATAAAGATGCAGAGATTAGAAAATCTTTTTAACAGGCAGACGTGGAACTGCATATAATTTCCAAAGAGACTTTTGAATTGAATAGAATAAAATATGTAAAGTAGTAAATTATTAAATCAGTGTTATTTATCAATGATAGTTTAATAGCTAGAATTTTAAGACACTATAGCAAATATTTCTTCATAAAATAATCACAGTGACATTTGATATATAATTCATATAGATCTATTTACACATCACGAGAATGTTAGTTATTTGTATTCCTATTACGTTAAAATCTAGAATTATTTAAACTAACTTTAAAGTATGTGAACATGTCCTAGCACCAGATTGTTGTTCAAAGTATCAAGATGAACATGAAGCATGTAGGTGTCTCGATTGAAAGGAGTGATTTCTACCGGTATCGTTTATGCACACATGTCTTCAAAGGCATACTGACGTTTTAAATTAGGTCAATTCGTGCTTTGAAAAAAAGACATATTCAAATTGCTTGTTTCTTGATGAGCATGTCTGTCACATTTCCACATTAATGATAATAATACTCACCACATTTTACTCTACATATTAGTCTGGACGAAGAAGCCACTTCAACAATCCATGGTAGCATAAAAATCAAACTGATCTGTAGACCTAGGATCATCTTGCTAATTCCATATTATCCTCATTAACAAATAGGGATATGTACTGCAACAGCACTGATACAAACCCAACAGCTGTCTTCCTCCTACTGCTCTCCCTGCAGCTGACTGACAGTTGTGATATACAGCTCCATTGAAGATATTAGACACTGAAGCGGTTGGTCATAACACAGACATTT
>JBCAUG010037429.1:0-10019 GCA_038406175.1 Haplosyllis leylae | reverse complement strand
AAAACGGAGATATCACTAATTTCTGACAAAGAGTTTATAATGGTAGTCTATGGGATTTCATATTTTGAAGCATGCAGTGCCCCACTGGTGATATTGGAAAACCAATTCTTGTACTAAAAATTGTATATTAGTGTTGAGATCCGAGTGATGTGGCCATATTTCAATTGTTCAATGTACAAATACAAAAAAGCATATGCTCAAAAATTTCTGACAATAACATTTGTTATTCTTGTAATTTTATCCTAGTTATAAGTAAAAATGTTGAAATATGGCTATGTCACTCAGATCTCAACACTAATATACAATTTTTTAGTACAAGAATTAGATTAGTTTTCCAATATCACCAGTGAAGGCTGTACGCTTCAAAATATGAAATCCCATACACTACCATTGTAAAACCTCTGTCAGAAATTATTGACTTCTTCGTTTTAGTGAGAATTTTTTGCTGTTCCCTCAGGGTGTTGTCGTGAAAAGCATGTCGGTCCATACTATTTCGACTTTAATGCAGCGATCCCATCATCTGATTACATCATAAACCTGAAAATAAAGGATACAACTTGATGGAATCGTTTGTAAAATATGTCTATAGTTTCGAAAGCAATAAACAAAGCCAATTCGTGTTGTGTACCTGGAGAGATGATTGGCGTTGATTGTGAGATGTGGCCTGTGTGTGGAAGAAACATTCGTTCATGTTTTCATCGAAGTCTACAGATAAGCAGAACTTCCAAAGTCAAGAAAATTTGCACAAAGTATATGTGTAAAATATACCTGGATCATAATTATTACAAATGTCACACTACACATTTCAACTACTCGTGTTTTTTTCGATTTTGGTTTTGAAATTGGGTGAATTCCTCTTATTAGTTGATTTAGACAAATGTTTCATGGATAGTGGAATCTACTATCCACAAATAGTAATTTATTCACATAATGTATTCAACTATCTATGGATAGTATAGATTCATTTTTCACTATCAATGTAGAGTGCTCATTAATTTTGCACTATCCATGTATTGTGCAAAATCACAGTGTAACTATCCATGCGTAGTGAACTGATCTATGAATAGTGCAAATGAATATTTCACCTATCTATGGATAGTCAATTCCACTGTCCATGTGCATTAGATGAATTAGTATAATTCATCTCATTTAGCAAGATCCAAAACCAAAATCGAAAAAACACGATTGGGCATGGACGCAAAAGTTTTAAGTTCCGTTTGAATTCAATCCATGGTTTCAGACCCAAATGAATTTCATGTGATCTCTCACGAATCAAAGCGACGAAACAGATATGATTAGATGATTGGAAATTCCCATGCCGTCACTCAGTATTTTCTTGAATTTTATCCATAAATATGTTCATTCAACAGAAAAAGTTAATTGTGTTGGTATTGCGTGCGCAAAAAAAGGCGTGAATCAAATACTCTGCTCTTTATATAGTTGGAAAATGCCCTTTATTTCAAAGTTAATGTATCATTGGCCAGGTAATGTCAAGGGAAAACAAGTGGGACTAACTAAGTAGATGATTTTGCGATATTTAGATTTAAAGTATTAATAAATAAACGATTATTTCAGTCCGATCTTGCTTCAGAAACCTTCAATGGCATCGATCTCACGAATCAAAGCGACTAGTCCTGCCCAGTTCTCCTCAAAGGAGATCGGGATAAAAGAGGGTGGAGGATCAAAACCTGAAACAAGCAAAATAAATGAATTTAAAAGGAAGCATTTCAGATCCTGGGGGCAGATATTTTTGTCGGTTGCTGCGATTGAACTTTTCCTATTTTTCTCAGTTGAAATCAAGGTTATGACTAATTAATAGGATTCATATTTTTTTCCAACTTAAAATTTAGATAATAATTGCATTTGAGAGGAATCTTAAACAATTAAAGGCAAGAAAATACAACGTAGGAAGAACTTAAAAATGGCACTGCTTTGAATAAAATTTTTTCTTGTGTTGTTTTTTCTCTAAATCTTCATTTGGACACAGATATTAATTCTTCACCTATCAAACACTGTATATTTTTTAATGTTGTACTTAGAAACCAGAAATCAAAGAAAGCAAAATTGCAATGTAGTCAGAACCTTGATTGAATCGGACCTGTGAATTTGTAAAATGGGCTCCTGTACAGTGATACAGTGAAGTTAGAGTAGGGTCAACTACCTGCAGTCATTCTAGAAGGATAATTTCTTTACAAACCAAACCAGTAATTTTACAAAAAAAGGCTTTTAAACATTAATCGACTGATGGACGTCACTCGACATCGAGGAGTTTAAAAGTTTCTGCAGAAAATACAGTTGCCTCCAGTGGAAATCGAACCCACAACTGACCATCTCTGACTAGTCTCATGCTTACTTATCCAAGTGGCTAACCAGGACAGGAGATCTTTGAACTTTTTTTTTGTTGTTTCATGCACCACTTCACTTTTGGATCATTTCTAGAATCGATAGAGCATGACTATTACAGTTTAAAGGTATCTGAATAACACATGTCTGGTTAGCACAGGTGGATAACCATCAGATTTCTAATGGTCAGTTGTGAATGTAATTCCCACTGGAAGTAACTTTATTTATTTGAGAAAACTTCGGCTGGTTTCCTACACGACAGCCGTCAATTATCAGTCTTTACGTGGCTGGTCTCCACAGAAACACTGATGCCTTGGAACACAGATCAGAGCCAAGTTGGCGTTCTATTTTCACACAGAGTGTCTGTCTACGAAAACTTCAATTGTTCCTCACAGTAAAAGTTAAATTTCTAATCTCCGATGCCAGAAATAAGTGAAAGAGAATTTGTTGACATGTTGTTGACTGACCTGGTCCTCTGAGTTCTGGTGTGTATGAATATTTGACATTTGCCCCATCCGTCGGGTCAAAGCTGAAGTCCATAGTGATACCTGCAGCGTCATCTAGATGAATAGTAATATAAATGCATTTTGCTACGGATTGCCGAACTGTCCAAACCCTTTTGTCCTAATCAGTAAAATTGATGTAAAATGTAACAATGTAACAATTGATGTAACAAGCTGTCAGAAAAACGAATTGCAGGGAGTGTTCAGTTAAGAAAAAGTTTTGCTGAGGCAATACTAGCAATGACTAACAATTTTGTAACAATAATATATTCACAAAAGCAACAAGAAAGTCCTCCTGCGTGACCGCAAGGGGCCTACCACCCATGTCAAAACAGCACGTGGCCTCCTGTCAGGGGGTACACCCCAACCAGTACCCTCTGTCCTGGCCAGGGGGTATTCCCTGTACTGGACGGGGTATCCCCTGGCAGGACCTGGGACAGGACTTTGGACAGGACCAGTGACAGGAGTAGGGACACCTCTCAGAAAGGACTGGGACCAGAGACTGGGTTACCCCCTTGAAAGGACCTAGGACCAGAGACTGGAGTACCTCCTTCCCATGTGAACTGACAAACAAACTGAAAACGTTACTTTCGCGGGACAATAAAGCCCATTCGATTATTACCAGGACCTATTTTGCAATAATTTCTAGTTTTGGACAACTCACAGATTCCGTCACACGCGTTATCCGCGGACCAGTTCAGTCCTCCGACATCCTCCATTGCCGCAACAGCCTCATTCGCCGCTTGTAACTTAAAGACAAATTACGTTTGTGTTCATGTTGGGAGGGCAAGACAATGGACAAAAAAGGTGAAATACAACTACTGTGGGGTCTCCCAGAATAATGATGATAACCTTAACATTTAACCTCAGGGGTCACTAACAATGAATTTTCAGACCAATAGAAGCCCGTGCCTGAATAATGAAACACATATTGAACACACAAATGATTTGGATAGCGGAGCTTAAATATTGGGAACGAATCTGAGTGACTCCAAGTATTTAGATGCACTGACCACACGACCGTCAAGGAGACAAACAAATTCTTATTTTCAATGCATTTCTACACACTACACATACCAGGTCATCGTACACATCTTGAGGAGGGTAGTTACAATTGAAATCGTCTGTTCCTCCGTACGGCAACAGGAAATACTGCGCGGCTGTGTGGTAGGAGATCCACACCAACAACCGTCCTTCTGAGTTCAGAGTGTACGCTTCGTTCACCACCGCCTGCAGTCACAAGTAAGGATCTTTTCTTTTATTTCACAAATGATCCACTCTTCCATTGGCTTTATTAACATTTCTCGTCTCAAGAAAAGAGCTGTTCGTGGTGGGATAATAGTATTACTTACCTCTGTTTCTGGTTCGCTTGCGGGATCGCTACCGTGGTAGATGTCACTACACGGGTTGCCACTGGATCCACTTCCAGCTGAAATGTGATATGGATTCTCAGAAAGAGGCGTTTTAACGTGTTTTCCGATCATTATGCTGCAGTGAGCAAGTCATTACAAAATAGAAATCGTTCTATCGTTGGCCAACTTTTTTCTATTCAATGGAAAACCTTTACAAGTCTGTGGCTAATTATTACTGGAAGGTATACTGTAACTATTCATTGATAAACAAATAGAGATGAGATTACCGTCCCAGTATACTGGATAGTTTCTGTTGAGATCAACTCCCATACACGACGACCCTTCGTTAACATTGCGTGATTTCCGCCAGAATCTATCCTGCGGGACGTAGATAAAATCATTCGGTTCACATTATTAATACAAGTTTGATTTGGTTTACATTATTGATTGTTATTGGTTAATTTTATAGATTTCATGTCTCGTTCCTTTTTTTTATTCTTTTTCTTCCTATTTCCAACAAAGCTCATACTCAGAGTTGGCGTACTCTTCGAAGCAGAAGAAGTATGCAAACAAGCATTATCCAGGACACCTTCATGTTTAATTCTACAATCCACTTCCCCTCACCTTTGTCTCAAGGTATTTTTAATTAACTCACATTTGTCCAGGTGTAGTCGTATCCATCTGGGTTCATTACGGGAACTATGTGGAAGTCATAGTTATCCAGCAAATGTGTGGCGTCATCATCACTGCCATATGACGTTAGCATCTGTAAGGGTACCCAAACTATTTGAACTTTCCAATTTACACGAACTGATGAATCCCATCTAGTGTCTCAGACACTTAAGCTTAAGTGGACTGTAATTCAAATTTTCAGTTTTGATTTAAAGCAATCCCGGGCTTTCATGGGAAATGTATAGTCTATCGAATAGAATTTAATAAGACCAGGTGGTCCTGCTATTAAATTATTAGGATAACTTAGTAGACACATCGAAATAGTCACATGTGTTAGAAATTTTATATTTTCATCTTTAATTTCAAACAGTGGTATTAAACCGAGAATATTATTTTCACATCAAACAATCATTAGATGGTAACCCCTGGTCCTCTCCTAGACTCCCCTCCCTCCACCCAGTGGTAGAGTGTACAGTCTGTGTACACTTTTAATCACTCCTCAATAGATTGGTTAGGCCTGAGTGATAGCCAAATGTAGCAATGTCAAGATTTAACTCCTTTGCTGGATTCTCGATTGGACCTTCAGATTTTTATAAGTATGCCAGAAATCCACATAACTAGAAGGTATGTAATATTCTGGGCAAAACATCTGAATGCAGTATTTGGAACGTACAAAAATTTACATTCTCAAACAATGACAGTCTTTATTCGTTCTTATTGGTATGAATGAATACCCACATAATCAGTCATCCTCATAACAGTTGTTCCAGCCAGCCACTCTCTGGAGTGAATCAAGGAATCCAACCAGACACTGTGATGGGACGAGGAGGAAGTGATCTGCAACAAACGGAGAATTTTCTGACAAACCGTGCATCTATTTTCTCAATAAGGTATGACTGAGGGCAGTATTTTTGTCTGAAAATTTAAATTTCGTGTTTTATTGTCATTTGGTGCACACTTCTATCGATGAGATTTCTGCACTCACACTTAGCATCATGATTTCCCTGCCTTCATATGACGATCCTATACTGGCAACAGAACATGTGTGGCTACTCGGACATTCTTCAGAAGCAAGCCTCTCCAACTCCGCGTTTATCTGCCAAGAGACATGCAATCTATTGTTAATAATGCGTGATAGATCTATATATTGGCATTTTTCCTATTTTTGTAATAGATTCGACAAATTAGATGAAATATCAAAGAGTAAATGTTTTCCACTTGCTATTTCGTATGCAATGCTGTAAAAAATGGTCTTCAGTATTAAAATCCCCACAATATCGCAGCTTTCAACCTATGACTTTATCAGCCACCCCTAGAATACATCCTATAAACTTCATATTCCTTAGTATCAACCACCTAAGAGGTGGTTGCTATGGGTAACCTATGGTAACAAAGTGTAACTAATGAGGTACCTTCCTACTCTTGAACTTATATTTTGCACTTAGAAAGCAAACCAAAACTGCACCTAAAAGTTGGAATTCAAATTCTCCAATATTACCCGCCAAGAGGATGGCTGTAGTGCATAACCAATGGTAAAAGGTATCTTATGATGAACTTTCCAATATCTAATCCTACTATATAAGAATAAAGGGTGAAACACCCTAGGCAATTTCCTATTATCAATTACTCCAGGTAATACCCAAGTGATGCTCCAAGAAATGCTCCAGATGACACCACAAGTGATGCCTAAAGTGAGTACCCAATTGGCTACTTACCATTTACGAAGAGGCTACATGATGCTCTGAGTGATAACTCAAGCGATGTCCAAAGTGATACCAAGTATCAGATTGGCTGTGGCTTGCCAGTAAAACCAGACAGTTTGTTGGTATACAGTAAAGTCTATTGGTAAAATATTGAACTAGAACCTTTGAAGCATCACTGAAGGATATTGAAAGTATTTCAAAGTCTCTCACTTGCAATGCCTCTGTGGCGTATTGGTTCTGTAGACTCATCTTGTAAGATAAAATCTCACAGAAACTTTATTTTTGAAAATTTTCCCATCTAATTAGTTGAATTAGATTAATTTTCTAAATCAAAATAGGAAAAACCCGACTATACTTGAATGTTTGTTTGCTTAATGTTTGTTGAAAAATCATACAAAATATACAGGAATACAAGGAAAGAACTTCATCAGTCGGTTTCTTAGTTATCTTCATTTAACCTTAATATAGTTTTTTTACTGACAATATTAAAGCCATTAAAAGTTGTGAAAAATATACAAAATTGAAAATATGTTGAATATTAATCTACTGCTAATTTAATCATTACATTTTACTTGATAAATTAGGATCACTGAGAAGTGAACATTTTTAAGTTCTTTTATTATTTCATGTCTGGTTTTGGTGTCGTTTTCAACAGAAAGGAAACGGATAGAGATCAGTAGTTTGAATTCCACACCTTCAAACCCAAATCAGAAAATTCCAATCTCCTGATATTCATGAAAATGGATAAAACTATTCAACCTTAACAACACAGGTGGTACTGAAATCAAACTACTTCCGTGTTGCCACCACCTACAAAGCCAAAATTGTGTGAGTATTTTTGCAAGAATAATTTTGTAGATCAGAGGTTCTGCTTTTCATACATTTATTTCATTCAGAGTTTTCTGTGATATTTTGTATCTGTTTTGAATAATTATGTGATAATATTCAAATATCACTGGCTCACCTCCTGTGATATTGACAGTTAGTTACTGTACCCCAAGCAGTCTTGCAGCAATGAAGACTTATCTAGGAGCTGGTCACTTGTTTGTCTCAAATGTTGTATCAATCATGATGTTTTAGTGGACACTAGTTGTAATTAAATTTTACTAACCCCATGGTTTTCTTCGCTTTAAACTACAAACCACCGTTCAACAGTAACTGCCAATTGTCCTCCCCTTTGCAGATGTTGCAGAGTTCCAGTGGTGGCTTACCCGTGGAAACTACCCTCATATTACTGAAAGTTTGCAGTTTAAGTGACATTTGGTCTTTAAAATGCAAAAATTCAATGCAGTTCCTGAATTGATGTCATCAAATTTAAGTGGAATCAAATGAAAACTACTCACAACGGGTTCATTAAAACAAATTGAATTTAACCAAATCAATTCAAATCAAAACAAAAATGCATTTCAGAAAATCTGAAATGAAAAACTAAATTTGGCAATAACCATAATACTTCAAATATGAGAATTTTTAACACCGTTTCCTTCCACATATTACTTGCATCATTGTTCCTCAAGCCCCTGATACAGAAATTTTAAAATGTTCTGGAAGTGAAAACTCAATTTCGGCTTGAAAATGATGGCAGTATGGAAATAGTTTTGGACGTGAATACGTCCCACGGAAAGAACGAACAGAAAATCCCTAGTTCTTCAAGACTCAAAACCCAGTTCAAGAATCTCTATTATTCGAAGTGTTTTGTCCTGCTGCTGGAGTAAATTTCTTTGTGGTATATTTAGTTTTTTTTATCTTACGTCGTCCAGAGTGTTGAAGTCATCAGGATCGTACACAAGGAATCCAGATTTGTGTTTTGCATCCAAACGACCAAACTCTTCATCCAGATAACTGAAACAACACTGATTTCTTTCATTTTAAATTTTTATTTTGAATGTATCCTGATTTTTAAGTGAACAACTTCCATCACTAATCCTGAAAGTTAAGCAAACAAGAAAGTCTTTCATTTGGAAGTGTGCTGACCGCGGTTCCCGATGTTATGATGCATTCATGGTAAAGGGGGGAGAGGGTCTTAGGGTCAGCATGAGGGTCCCCAGTCATTCCTGGCCCTGGTGCATTCTGTGGATTGCACAGGGGGCAGACCCTGTCCCATTGCATCATGAATAGCTTCCCAGTGCATCAGTGGGGCCCCACTGTGGACAGATAAACACGACTCAAAACATTACCTTCTCATCGTATTCGTACGGGTGGGTAATGATTGAGATACATCGAATCAAACCTCACCTCTGGATGTCTTTGTTTTTGACTTGTAGATTCATGCCGTGCACCAGTCTACCGTACTTCCTGATACCGCGTGGCGAAATCAACATCTCCACTGGTTCGTCCAGACGCCTTGGTTCTCCGTCAAAAAATAAAACCTGTAATCGTGTAAAGAGTGAGGCCGCTAAAGTATTATTTACTGCACTCCAGTTACCATCACCTCATCAGAATGAGGGTGTAAAACGGTTACTGGCATTATATGAAAGATATTGGCACTGTAAAAGTAATACACCTTGGCACCTCAAAGTAACAGTAATACTTTATGTATATGTTAAAACACTGTCTGGAGTGGTTTCAGTACAGATAATTTGATAGGCCACAAGTTTAAATTATCTGTCTGAAACCATGACCAGACAGTGTCTTAACAATTTCAAAAAACAATTGGCATCTTGAGAACCCCTATCAGAAGATTGAAGGCCTACAAAATTCACTTTGGCTGGCCTTTCTATTGTCTTGTCCCTGGACTGAGTTTTGCTTACTGGGACCGAACACTGTTCAGAGGTGTCAAGGACCTCAATAGGCATCTGTCCATATAGATGTATTTTGGAAATTTGCCTTTTAAGTACCCCAGAATGAGCCACAAAGGCACTGTGGCAAAGTGAAGACAATAGTAGGGGAGAGCCACTGAGTCACATGGAGTGAGCAGACCAGCACACCCTTCCCTCATCATAGCTTGTTTTTTACTATGAAGGAGTACGAGTTTCTGTCTGAAATTTTCACTGGATACTGTCTGTTTGTGGCTAAAAGGATTAAGTTCTGTAACCAGTCTTTGTGGGAGATTTAATGTCTCAAAGTTGACAGAAAATCATGTAATGTGAAGAAACTTTCAGATTTAGCTGCTCCAAAAACAAGGTAAAAATTACCAAAATTAATACTAAAAAGTCTTCAAATCGACTCAATTCATGTCTAAATGAACTGCAAATGTTGGATTTAGTATGGTAACTTGTGTCACATATTATATGTATCTCTTTCGGATCAGTTCAAGTACAAAAATGTCACTCAGTGACATGTGTCACTTTTTTTGGCAGGTGCCAGTTCCCTGTGGCCTCTTATTGTTCTCCCCATGGAGAACAATGAGAGACCAAGAGGAAATTATCAACATAGAGTAGGTGTTGGTAGTCCGGGTCACTTTTTTCAATACCCTCTCAGATTCCCTGTGCTTGTTCAAATAAACT
>JBCAUG010037418.1:0-10019 GCA_038406175.1 Haplosyllis leylae | reverse complement strand
GTGAGTCAATCAAAGAATTATCAGAACTCGTATCAATCAAAGCATCAAAAGGGGAGTCATTGAGAAAGATAGTGACTTCTGGCTCTAATCCTGTTCTTGGCCATCTGCTTGGGTAGTATCTTGGTCTGGGTTGTGGGCCCCTGTGGAAGTTGCAGAGTCCTTCTGGGCAGGGGGAGTCTTCTGATTCTGCCCCCCCCCTGGAGTTTAAAGATTTCTTGTGGGGGTTGGGCCATTCTGTGATGAAGTGTCCTATTCATCCACATCCATAACAAGCTCCAGGGGTTTTCTTCTGCTGGTCCCTCTTTCCATTTCCTTTCTTGGAATATCCAGATTTTCCTTTCTTCTGATCTTGCTGAGAACCCCAAGCTTTGCTTGCTATGATCTTGACAGCTGCTAACTCTTCCATCACCTCAGAAGCCATGGCTTGCTTGGTAGGGGGATCCAGTGTCATACAAGTACCTCAGAGAGTCCCTATAGGCCTTCTTCAGTCCCTGGAAGAATCTGTCATGCTGGCTGGCATCCATCTGGGCTTGGCTCACTTGCAGGGTTGATCTCTCTGGATGGTAGCTAAGGTTCTTTCCAATCTGATGGCAAAACACCTGATATGTTCCCTTTGGTTTCAACAATGCCAACTTCTCTGAAAATGTAGCATGGAGGAAACAATGAAGGAAGAGCCAAGCCAACAATTGTGGCAACAACATGTTTCTGAAAGAGATTAATTTTGTTTTAGAAAGCATTTCAGATCAGATGTGTAAACAGCCAAATACCACAAGTCACAACTTATTTCTTGTTTCATTGAATATTTAGAAAACTGCCAAAATCCACAAATTGGGATAAACTGTTAATATGTAGCAAAGTTGAGCATTATCACCAGTTCATATGTAGCCAAATAGGTATATTGCAGAATATATATTGGAAACTTACCTCATTTTCAGTTCCATAGTCCATCATATTTTGCACTTCTGCAGTTGGTTAGGGCAGCTCTTTTTGTTTAAATTTGTACTCATAATGATCTTTCTGTTTAATTAATGTTCCCAAATAAATATTTTTGTACAGGATGCTGCCAGTAACAGGGCAGAATTTGTGAATTGTTTTCCAAATTTCAGACCTCTGTTTAACATACAGTATTATTGCAGTCTTCGAAGAAATCTTTAATTTCCTCTGCCTGAAGTAAAAGTTTCAAAATTAGGCTACTTGGTGAGGTGAACAATTCCTGTTGTATTTAACAACTTCTGAGTTTCATTTATGTGAGCTGCTATTTTGAATAACTTTCAATTGCCATTAAGGGCTCTCTGGATTAATGCTCTACAATTGTGAGCTAAATACTTGGATTGTGTATTGATGTTTGTCTTTGTATTTTGGATTTTCCAAATCAGTATTTTTATATTTAATCTGTTTTCTTACATTTATCTACAATTTTCCTTATATCTTTAATCCTTCCTGTGATTATTAGTAGTAATTTTTTAATCAATTCCCGGCAATCAATATATCTTCCTTCACAAAATTTCTTGCCAAAATTATCAAACATCTCATTTTCATTTTCCAACCTTTGCTCAGCTAATTTCAGATTAGGATCATTTTCAAAATTTGATAAATCAACATCACCAAAACTGTTTCCTTTCAATCGTGGTCCTACTGATTTACCATCATATGATAATATGAATTATGGTGATTTGTTTGCTATTGATTGCAAAATTTTCCAAATTACACCATGGAGAATACTTGGAGGTATGATTCTGCATGAATCACTGGTGTCAACTGCCCTAATTGTGTTCACACTTGGAACAGCAAAATTTATGTTGCACATGGAGGGATGATAGTTCTGGTTTACAATTCCTTTTGGTCCAGACAGTAATCAGATAGGGGGTCCACCTGCAACTTTGTAAAAGAAATGCCAAAATTTGATCATTTTTTAGCTGTACCACATGCTTCTGCTGTCTCTTATTTGGTTAAACCTGGCTGATTTGAGATGAGATAAATGTGAAATGGTGTCAATGGGAAATGAATAATCAGCCATACTATTTACAGAGAATAAGAAATCTTTGGTCAAATTATACTGATCGAGATTCTTTACTAAATTAGTCAGAAGTTCTCTGTTCATTAATAGGTCAACTGTTTTATTTAGTTTCTTGTGATAAACACACTTTTCTCCTGAATTCTTTTCAGCTTGAACTATACTCCCATGTAAAGAGCTAATTTTATTGAAAATAGAACAGGATTTGGCCATATTTTTGCAATGGGAGTTGATACTACTAAGAATAAATGATTTCAATGTTCTTGCAGAAGCTAAGAAAATTTCTCCAGAAGGTGATTGAGAGGACAAATTAATGGTTTCTTTTTCCAATGGAAATATTGACATTTGATCAGATCCAGAATTATTAATGTTTTCTTTTTCCAAGGGAAATATTGAAAGTTCATCTGCTTGTGAATTATTCTGAATGTTTCCATTGTAATTGCATAATGAACTACTTTCAACACATTTTTTAATGTGAGCATGTGAAACATCACACATTTCAGGTTCGCAATGGAAAATAGACATTTGATTTTCTATAAATGTATTCCTTGAGATGTTACCACTTATCATTTGTGATGCATGTTGGACATCAAATATTTCCATTTTCTCTTGCCAATTATCATTGATTTAATTTTCTTTTGTTTGCTCAAATATTTGTAGAGACTTCAGAATCCCCCTTCTCCTCAATGTTTTGCTTTGCCCAATACATAGCTTATGCTTTCTTCCATGTGATTTCAGAAAAATGGCACATTTTTTTTTTTGGAATATATGATGTATGTTTCTTCCAAGTAGCCCATTAATTTTGGGAGTTGTTTTTTTTTTGGGTTGGCATCTGCACAAATTTGTTTTGTTTTTCTTAGCATTTTACCTTGATCTGTATAATGACAGTTTAAATTTGTTTCCCTTCAATTTAGCGCAATTTGGACAACTTTTACTGTCTGATGATACTTGGGCTAACAATAGCAAAATCCCAAAAAAGAAACTCGGTTGTATTTCTTCTTCTTCAGATGATATTTCATTTTCTGTCTGTTGTTTTGTTTGACATCGTTTTTTCTGTTCTAGTGTTAGGGGTTGTTCTTGTGTCTGTGACTGTGTTTGTTGTATAGGTGTGCAGTCTTCTTTTTGTGCTGGTTGTTTTTGTTTATGACTTTTGAGGAGTTTGTCTAGATTTTGTTGTTTTGTCCCCATATTTATGACTGGTTGTTTTCTTAGTTTTGGATCCTGGTTTTTATTTGTTCTATCAAACAGAGTGTTTTTTCTGATTGTGATGGCTGGCAGGTTTTTACCGCTTGTATTGAAATCAGTTCTCCTGTGGGTGTTCTGATGAATTTTCTTTTTTTGATTTCTTGTTCCTTGCTAAATCTTTTATTGGAAGAGGGGAAGTAATTTTAACAGTTGGATTATATGGTGGGACATAAGTTTTTTCGGCATGTGGTAAAGTTTCAACAGAATTTGTGGTGAGAGACAAAGAAGGTAGAGTGAAACTTGGTAGAGATTTGGAAACAGATGTAGAAACAGATGTGGAACTTGGTAGAGATTTGGAAACAGATGTGGAATTTAACTTTGAGGAAGGCGAAGTCAAAGTTGAAGGTTCAGTAATATTAGTATTTGTTGATCCGGAAGTATACTGTAATTTTTCTAGTTTAAGCTGTTGACTGACTTGTCTAAGGGGAGTATCAAATACAGGTTTACATGATGATTTTGACTTTAAATAATCTTTACAATGGTTCTGTAAGTGGATTAATTCTGGATCGGTTCTCACAGAATGTACAGTTGTCTCACGTTTTTTAGCCAGAAGATGTGCATATTGCGGGCTTGTTATAATTTGTTTGGGATTTTCTGCTAGCCTTTTCTGTATTTTGTCACTCATTAATCTAATGTCATCATTAATCGATTTATTAATTGATTCAAAATGATTTTCTGTTAGAATGTGTTTGATTTTCAGACCCTTCATTAATAGCCTGATGGATTGAAATTATTGCCTGTAAATGCATTTCTATATAGGCCATTTTCTTCCGGTACTGTAACATGTGATCATTCATTGCCAAATAAGCCAACACCATGTAATCTATGACATGTGGCATTTGAAAAGGTGCCATAGGATCAATTTCTGGAATTTAAAAATTATGGTATAATATTGACACAAATCATACCTTAGTAATTTTAAATTTTAAAGTGTATTGTAAAATTCTATGGAATTATTTAAGAGTTTAGTATATTTTTTGTATGTACCTGTGTTCCAATTTTCTTTACCTGACTTGTGGAGGTCTTTCATTTTTTGGACAAATCAGGTATTCATTTCCGTCTGATTGAAAAAAGCGCAGTCCAAGTAGTATGCATTGAATTCTGAAAAATAATGGTTGTTGGTATTGTTTATATTTGTTAATTGTTCAAAAGTCTTAAGCAAAATTGAACTGGGAGATGTTACTGGTGTAAGATGTAGTTTACATAATTGCATAATGTAAGCAGTCCTGTATTTCTACTCCATCTGCATCAAGTTCTGTTTGCATGTGGACATTTTGCGTGTGGACATTTAGCTTTTCTCAAAGTATATCTGAAACCATTTGTTGAGGCCTTTCTGGTAGGACTGGAAGAGAAGGTTTTCTTTTATTGTGTGGTTGTTCTTGTTGATTGGATTTGAATTGATAAGTTTATTGGTTTATAATCTGTTATTCTGGAGGAATTACCTTTTGATGTTTGCTGCTGTTCTTCAGTTGTGGTTTCCTACTGCAACTGTCGAATTTTTAGAGTTGCAAAAAAATAGAATAGTAACCTTCCGTATAAATTTGTGTCTCTTCTGGCTCTGCTGTTGTTACTGTAAGTAAATGTTCAGTTTTATTTGTTGTTAAAATTAGTTGTGGTAGTAATATTTTATATTTTTGTTATTGTATAGGTTATACGTTGTCCTACAGTTGATCAGTTGCTGGAGAATTTCAATGTTCTGTTTATTGCTGAGTTTGTGGTTTAGACTGATCTTTTGCTGTTTGATCAAGTTGTGGTTCATTTGTTCTGTCAGTACTGGTGGTTCACCTTGATGTTCATCTGTAAAGTAAAATATTCTATTTAAAAATATATTTGTAATAACTTTAATGAATATTTTTGGCTCAGTAAGGCTAATGATTATGAATAATTGTAAATAGTATATTTGTGATTATTTGTTTTACTGGTATTGTATTGAATATCATGATAACATATTTTATCGTCAGTATCCATTGGTTTATTGCCTTGTTGGTCTGGTTTTTCTGGTTGCTGCTGTTTAGGTTCCAATGTAACTGTAAAAGTAAATAATGATCATGTGATTTGTTGATAATGTAACATTGTACATCTGTTGAACTAGAAACAAATTATAATTTTAGTGATATATTGAGAATGTAGATTGATAGTTGTATTATAATATTTAGATATATGTTGTAAGTTTACCTGTTTCAGTTTCATATTCATTATCTGAGATGTTTGTATCCAACACAACTAAACTTTGGAAGTAATGTCTGAAAAAGTTATGATTGTTTGGATTAATTTTTTGCAGAATAATTTTTGTATTTTTTGAGAATTTGTTGTTGTATTAGTGATTAAAAGTTACTTGAATAATTTTTTAGGCCTTCTGGCTGTAGAAAGAATTCAGGATCATCATGTGTGGAAGATTGTTGTAAGACTGCTGTTACATTGTCTGCTGTCATTTCTTTTAGGTTGGTATGAGATGTTTTGTTTAAATATGGTGTAAATGATATAAATTTCATATGATTATGATTAGAATATTTTTCTTTATATAAAAATGATAGAATACCATAAATTTCAGTTGTTTGATTTTATTGTCATATCATGCATATTGGTAGTACATTAAAAGGTAATATTGTGATAAGGATGTTATTTCACTTAGGAGAAATTTAAATAAATAATTAAAGACAAAATTAATTAAATTGTTTTTAAATTTTGTTAGGTGATATCAATTTTATTTTTACCTGCATAGTCTACAATATCACCACCTCTGTAGAGGTTACGGTTTGATATTGTTTCCGTAAGTGTTGCCTGGGTACTTTTCATTGTTTGTGTTAGATTGGTTATCTGGTCATTTTTTTCATGATTGCATTGTGAATTTGTTGATTGGATGCTGTGAGTCCAGTTAACACGTGGATTAACATTGTGGTCAGGTTCCGGTTCCTATCTAATAATTATAAAGAGAATATGTATATTCTTTATTTGTAGTAATGTTTTATTAAAAGTCACTTTTGTAAAACTATTATTTGATGTAGTTGTGTTGAATAACCTTCAGTTATGATATTTTCTTTAGGTACTGGATTGGTTCCGTTTATTTCTTGTACTGGTCCAGGGTTGAGCTCCACATCTCTAGATAACAATAGATGTGTTGGTATTTGTAGTATTAAGATCAGGAGGGAGACTAGGGTGATGTGGACTACAGTATCCATATTTAGGCAGTATCCATATTTAGGAAGTGTTCACCTTTGCATTCCCTTTTTCTATATTTTTTAAAAACTTTTTTCTAATATTGTGGCCAGGATTTGTACTTTTTCGTGCTCTGCTTTATCTGTAACAACTGCGTCTTAATTGAATCTGTGATATTCAATCTCTACATAATATATCTACAAAATGAAGATGTTTTTTATCCAAAGAGAAAATCAAGCAGGCTTCTAGATATCATAATTGTTTGGTTGATTTTGCTCTCAATGGCATCAAAGCCAAAGTTTTTTCACATCTGCTTGTGCTTTACAAATGTGTGCATAGGGTCCCACTTCTATGAGATCTGCATCACTATTGCATTTTGGCAGGGACCCACTGCAAGAAAAGTTGAGATGTATATTACCGTGTTATGCACATGTTGTAGGAATTTGTGGTATTGTGGTATACTATTTACAAATCAATGAAAGATATTTTTGAGTTGCACTCAAAGCTTCCACTTGGCAACTTTTGTGTTGAAACGGTGGAATCTGTACAAGATTTGATTCATCCATTAGGTAGCTTCAAGTTTCCATGATGCACCTGTCCATCATTGTGGTGTTACTGCAATGCCTACAATAACAATTTTCTTATGAATATCAAAAACATTCTCTTCACTCATGTGATTAACAGAGTAGTGTTCCCACTCCCTGAACACTTACTCAATTTGAGTTACAAAAGCTTATCTCAGCCTGTACTTGCTAGATGTTGAGGCTTGATCTGAAGAGGAATTGGAAGCAACAACATTGTTGTTGTCATTACTGTGCTCCAGTATAAATAGTTTTAGGTGAAACAATGCGCAAGGACAGCTAAAATTAAATGAAATATAAAAAATACAATTGTCTGATTTAATACTACATAGCAACCGCCTTCAGGGCGAGCAGCCTGCCCTGTAGGAACATTATTTTGATTAGATGCCATGCTACTACTTTACTTGTACCACAAGATGAGGGCGTCCCTACACCTGAACTATCGTGAATGCTAATTAAACAATGAATTAAGAAGTGCTCGTGTGTACAAGGACTCTATAAAGAGTCCTAGCCAAGGGCCACTGCCTTGACCACTTGTTCCCGTTGCTTGCCGCTAGGGGCTTAATAAATTAATTAAGTAATTTAACAGGCTTTTCCCTAGGCTGCCCACCCAGGGATGCCAATAAAGTGTCAAGCCACAAAGGCGCGGAGTCGTTGCGTCTTCATGAAAGGAGATCTTAAGGAATATAAAGAATCTGTGACAAATATGTCTACGTTCTTGAAAGAAATTAAAATTCAATGAAGATTGAAGATTAAGTGTACAAATCTGATTTGGAGTATGAGGGAACCCCTTCACAGGGCTGTGGCCACCCCCAGAGGAGGCACAAGTTTTGGGAGGAGGTATACTCAGCCACTACACATTATTTACTACACATTATTTACATGAAGCACCTATGTTACAAAGTAAATCACTAATACTGCAATTATACTTACTTGTTGTGTAAATGAAATATCAGTACATAAAAAATTCTCTGCAAATTAGCAATTGGTGTTTCATGCCTATCATCAATCTTTTATAGAATAAACTTGCAATTTATATTTTCACCAAATTTATCAAAACAATCATACCTCAGAGTCATTCTTGAACAAATACTTATTCTAGATTAAAATTCTCTGGATTGTACACTGAAATTTAATAGTAGTAATTTTTAATAATTTATGTATTGTTGGAGGATATTTAAGCAAATTATAATTATAAATATTATTTAATTAACTTACATAGCCAGTGCTTCGAATCCTCAATTGGATAAGCTGTTGCAACTTTTTCCGGCGATTTATGTACTACCACCTGGAGTACTGAGGTTTCGTCCCCATCCTCAGTATAACCTATTGTACACTCAAACCTACAAGAAGTATTTGGATTATCTTAAAATAATACTATTTTTGAAATTTATATATAATTCTTTTTCTAAACTTATTTCCATGTATGAAATCACTTTTTATATATATTATTTTTTATATTATAGCATTTCTTATATTTTAAAAAAATTATTTCTTGCTATAAAATTACTTTTTAATGATGATGCAGGCCTCCTTTTGAGTGTTTCTCTATTTGCTTTATCGTCTTGTAAGTTGGGTGCCACACTGTGTCATGAATCATTTTCCCAATTTTACTCTGTGTGGTTGTTCTCAAAAACATACTTTTTGGTTTCATCCAGTCACAGAAAATCCAAAACTTATTTCGCTCTTGTTCGTTTCTGTATTGATGGTGATAGTGTACATGCGTAAGTGCATTGTCAATTGCCTCTGCTAACAAATTTTCGTTGTCAAAAATATGCGGTATGTTTATGTCTAAATATAAAGGATAGTGTGTTAAATATAGAAAAAATGAGTCATTAAGTTATTAGTTTGTATTTAAAAGTATGCAATATTATATCTGAAAAGAATTCTTACCCTTTCAAAACCATTCTTGGTGCCTCCTCTCTGCCTCCTGCCAGTCCACATCTTTCAGTGGGGGTGCCCAGTCATTCTTGTCCGATACCTCATCTTTTACTGTTTCTGTTTTTAACACTGTTCAATGAATTAGATATAATTTATTATGTGAAAAAATAAACACCACTGATTACCTATTATATTTCTCACATGACTGGTGTAACTTAAATTTAAACAACCAGCAGACCAAGATGGATATTATAATTCATACCTTCTTGTCTTGTTATATCTTCTTTTTCTGTAAAATAAAATTACAAAATTAAGTGAACTAATAATGGTTAAATGTTACTGGTGAACTGTTACTGGTTAAATGTTAAATGAACAGACTTCAATGTTGTGTTCCTGCATAAGGCACATAAACTTGGCATTAAACAGGTGGCTGCTATGCAGGTCCAGTAGCAGAAGGTGTTTCTCATTGTTATGCAAGAGGTGTTTGTCTTGCAAGTACTCCACAAACTTGGATCCATAGTCTGTGAACAGGTAAGCATTTATGTAGCCACTTTTGCTGCATCGGATGAAGTAATCTGATGGTGCAGCTTCCCTCCAGATATCCTTGACACATCCAGCTTTGAAAATGATCATTGGGGGTAAGTGTAGCCCTCCAGCACTGACAAAGGTGACCATTGTGGTTGTCGTGCCTTTTTCATCTGCAACAGTCTGAAAGACATGCTCCCCTGTTATACCAATTACTTTTTGCTCTTTAGGAACATCGGTAATGCATGTTTTGTCAACATTCCAAATGTTATTTGGCTTAAACTCTTATCTTCCACTTCCTGACCCATTCCTTCAACAGGTTAAAAAATTTCTCCCCCTGTACTGGGTTGGCAGCCATCACATACCCTGTTGAGGAGACTGTGCTATTGGAAAGGTCTAAAACCAATGGTGAAGTCTCATGTTAAGGCATGTAAATTATGCCAGATGCACAATAAGCAAGTGGTTAAATACAACAAGTTGAATTTTCAGACACAACCAGCACCAATGAAATTTATTTCAATGGACATTATTGGAGAATTCAATCCTCCATCCTCAAAAGGAAATAAATATGCTTTGACTGTAATATGCATGCATACAGGATATACTTTCTGTATTCC
>JBCAUG010037407.1:0-10020 GCA_038406175.1 Haplosyllis leylae | reverse complement strand
TCTTCCATTTGCTCAGTAACCACAATTTCAGTTTCAATAACCTCTTTATTAGGTTTCTCTTCGGTCTCCTTCCTTGTGGGTGTTTCAGCTTGTGTCAATTCAGTTTCTACCACTTCAATAACCTCTCCGGGAGGCTCAGTTTCACCCATTGATATTCCGTCCTCAGCCTCAGGTTGAGCCTCAGTCAAGATTGCAGTCATCTCAGTGGAAGACTGAGCTTCTGCGACCACTGTATCCTCAGTCTCCGGTTGAACGTCGGTGTCGCCCATCTCTTCTTCAGGCTTTACCCCGGCTTTGGTCTCTTCTTCTTCGCTTATTGCTTTCGTTATTTCTTTGGGAATTTCTGTTTTAATTTTATCAATAAACTCTTCGGTCACACCTTCTTCCATTACATCGAAGAATTCTTCCGATTCTTCTGAGCTGATGATTTCTTCACCGACCTCTTCAACGATTTTTTCAGTAGCATCAGTTGGCTGTTCAGCTACATCAGCTAGTTCTTCAGTGCCATCTGGTACTTCTTCAACGACGTCAACTGCTTCTGCAGTGACCACAGCTGCTATTTGTTCTGCGACGTCTACCTCTGGTTCTTCAGTAATATCTCTGGTTGTTTCTTCAGAGAGCTCAACTGGTTCTGGTGATACTTCAGTGACTTCTGCAGGTACTTGTTCAGCGTCCTGCACATTTGCTGGTTCTTCAGAAACCTCAGTGACCTCTCCAGCTGGTTCTTCAGAAACCTCAGTGACCTCTCCAGCTGGTTCTTCAGAAACCTCAATGACATCTCCAGCTGGTTTTTCACTGGCTTCGGGTTCTGCGACTTCGGTGGCTGAAGATTTAGTCAATTGTGTTGTATCCTGAGCTTCGTATTGGATTTCTAGGACCGGCTCGGGTACTGTGATATATGCCATGCCGGATGTACTGTAAATCCTGCCCAATGCACGTGACCACATATCCCCAGAAACGATCTGCTCTCCTTCCTCTATTACGTAAGATTCAGGATCATCTTCCACTTGTGTGTCTTCAGGCTTCTCTTCTACCTGAGGTTCTTCAGTCTTCTCTTCTACCTGTGGTTCTGCAGGTTTCTCTTCTACCTGTGGTTCTTCAGGTTTCTCTTCTACCTGTGGTTCTTCAGGTTTCTCTTCTACCTGTGGTTCTTCAGGCTTCTCTTCTACCTGTGGTTCTTCAGGCTTCTCTTCTTCCTGTGGTTCTTCAGGTTTCTGTTCTACCTGTGGTTCTTCAGGTTTCTCTTCTACCTGTGATTCTTCAAGCTTCTCTTCTACCTGTGGTTCTGCAGGTTTCTCTTCTACATGTGGTTCTTCAGTCTTCTCTTCTACCTGTGGTTCTTCAGGTTTCTGTTCTACCTGTGGCTCTTCAGGTTTCTCTTCTACCTGTGGTCCTTCCGCCTTCTCTATGACCTGTGGTTCTGCAGGTTTCTCTTCTACCTGAGGTTCTTCAGTCTTCTCTTCTACCTGTGGTTCTTCAGGCTTCTCTTCTACCTGTGATTCTTCAGGCTTCTCTTCTACCTGAGGTTCTTCAGGTTTATGTTCTACCTGTGATTCTTCAGGTTTCTCTTCGGCCTGTGGTTCTTCAGTCTTCTCTTCTACCTGTGGTTCTTCAAGCTTCTCTTCTACCTGTGGTTCTGCAGGTTTCTCTTCTACATGTGGTTCTGCAGGTTTCTCTTCTACATGTGGTTCTTCAGGTTTCTTTTCTATCTGTGGTTTTGCAGGCTTCCCTTCTACCTGTGGTTCTTCAGGTGTCTCTTCTATCTGTGGTTCTTCAAGTTTCTCTTCTACCTGCAGTTCTTCTGCCTTCTCTTCCACTTGTAATTCTTCAGGTCTCTCTTCTACATACGTTTCTTCTGGTCTTTGTTCCACTTGTGGTGCTTCAGGTGTCTCTACGTCCTGTGGTGCTTGAAGCGTCTCTTCTTTGTTGGGTATATCGATCGTTTCTTGTCTTTCTGTTGCCTCAGTTGGAGAAGTTTTTGTTTTCAATTCTTCAGCAACTACTACAGTTTCCATTATTTCTTCCGCAACAACTTCTGAAATGTCAGTAGCTTGTTCTTCCGATTGTTCATCAGTAGTTTCTGCAGATATTTTCTCGTCTGGCTCTTCTTTTGTCTCGGTTTCGGAACTGAGTTCACCCTCATGAATTAGATCATTCACTATCCCTGGTTCTTTTGTCTTGCGTTCTTCTTCAACCGTAGCTTCAACATCTGGTATCGCAGCTTGTGCCACCTCTGGTTTCTTTGCCTCATCTTTTTCAGTTTTAGTTTCATCCTCAGTGAACTCATCGTGTACAACCTCTGGTTTCTCTGCCTCATCTTTTTCAACTTTATCTTCGTCATCACCTTTTACGACCTCTGGTTTCTCTGACTCATCTTTTTCATCCTCAGCAGCCTGTAACTTTTCTTCATCTTCTTCTCCCTGGTCTATTTCATCGATGATCTCCACCGTAACAGGCAGAAGTTCAGCATGGTGTTCAGCTGTTTGTTGTAGCTCCAGTGTTTGCAATGTGGATATTTCGTCTGAACATGGCTCTGGTCGTTCTGCTTCCCACACCCTAAATTCCTTGTAGGCCTTTTCCTGGAGGAAACTGTAATCCTCATCCACGTGGTCGATCTCTGTGGGCTCTTGTATCGTGGTGTCAAGAAGGACTGTCTGATATTTTGCCTTCTCATTCAAAGGAATTGCTGCGACCTCAGTCCTTGTGATCTCAACTTCAGTTTTCTCTTGAACTTCAGGTTCCATTTCAGTTGGTTCCAGAGTAGTTTCTGGCTCAGTATCTAATGGTTCTTCTGTACTTGTATCAATATCAGTTACGCCGACTTCATGTTCCATTTGCTCAGTAACCGCAATTTGTGTTTTCTCTAACAGTTTAGTTTCAGGGTCGGCTGCTATTTCTTTCATTTCTTCCATAGGTTTCTCTGTGGTTTCCCGCTCTGTGGGTGTTTCAGCTGATGTTAACTCAGTTTCTAGCACTTCAATGACCTCCTCGGCAACCTCTTCTTGAGGCTCAGTTTCAGCCATGGTTATTCCATCCTCAGCCTCAGGTTGAACTTCGGTCAGGATTGCAGTCATCTCTTCATCGCAGGAAGAAGGAAGTTTAGCTTCTGCAACGACAGGAATTTCTTCCTCAGTCTCGATTTGAATGACGGTGTCTACCAACTCTTCCGCAGGTGGTGTCTCGGCTTCAGTCTCTGCGAGTCTAGGCTTGGTTTCAGTGTCTACAACTCTAGTCATCTCCTCTTCAGGCTTTGGTTTAGTTTCAGCTTCTGCCACTGTAGTAATCTTTTCTGCAGGTCTCGGTTCAGCTTCAGTCTCTGCCTCTACAGTCAGTGTTTCTTGAACTTCAGTCTCTGCCTCTACAGTCACCGTTTCTTCAGGTTCAGGCTTGGCTGCAGCTTCTACCACTGTAATAATCTTCTCTTCCATTTTAGGTTCAGCTTCAGCATCTGTGACTGCCTCTTCAAATTTAGGTTCAGCTTCAGTATCAGTGACTGTGGTCACCTCATCCAATTTACGCTCATCTTTGATGTCCATTATCACATCAATGTCTTCTTCAACCCCGGGTTTTGTTTCTTCTTCAGGCCTAGCTTCAATCTCCACAACCTTTGGTATCTCTTCCCTAGTTTCCGACTGAGCCTCAATCTCCTCAGTACTCATTTCTTCTTTCTGAACTTTAGTCTCTGGCAATGCATTGATCTCTTCTTTTATTGTTTCTCGCTTTGTATCCTCTATGATTGTAGTCTCACGTGACGCAATTTCTACAGCTGTTTTGGCTTCGGTTATTGTCTTTTCTTTGGTGTCAGTTTCTTCGGATTCTGGTTTGGGCTCAGATTCAAGTTTAGATTCTTCTATTTCCGGTTCTTCGACAGACCCAGCGTCCCTTTGAACTTCAATGGACTCGGTCTGTATGATGTCGCGTTGTATCTGTGACACTGTGGCGTCTGCCTCCTGTAGAATGGCTCTGGTCAGGTTATCAACCTCATCCGTCTCCTGTATCGCCTTGTACAGCCTCGTTTCAGATTCCTGAACCAGCCTGTCATAATCAATTCCCGTCGTGATAGGTTGTTCCTGCTCCACCCTCTGAAGTCCGGGGGAAGCATCTAATTCTTGTATAAGTTCATTAACACCATTGATTATGTTCTCTATGCTGGCTGACTCCTGATGGATGTGTTCCCGTTCAGTGTGTTCATGAATCTCTTCCGACTCGTCCAAGGGTTCCAGATCAGCCTTACTGCTGACAGGACTCACTTGTCTGACGTCATCAACTCCAAATGTGACTCGTTTAACTTTCTTCACTGTCAACATCTGGCCATCCTCACTGAACTCTTCTACAACTGTCTCATCTGTTGGAGTATGAAGCTCAATTACCTCTAAAACCTCAGTGATGGCTTCCTCTAGTTCCTTTTCAGCTTCTTCTGATGGCTTCTCAACGACAAATATGGTATCAGAAGTTGGTTCTATGATATGAGTAACTACTCTTTCTGTTTCCGGCAGCACTTTCAGTTCCTCTTCCGGTTGAAGCGCAGCCTCTTCCTCATCTTGTATTTCCGTTGCAGTTTCCTTATCTTCCTCCGCTTCATGTTCTTCAATCTTAGTTTCACTTAGTTCTGTTTCTTCTTTGGTCTCCTTAGTTTCATCATTTGACTTAATTTCGGTAGATTTTAGCTCAGATTGTACTTCCATTTGTCTGAAGACTTCTTGTGAACTAACGTACACTTCCGGGGGTTGACCCTCTGTGGAAATGTCGCTGACTTCAGGTTCACTGATTTCCGGTTCACTAACTTCCGGTTCCACAAGAGTTTCCGGTTCAGCTCTGGTTTCAACTCTGGTGAAAACCTCCTGTGAACTGACGTACACTTCCGGTGGTTCTCTCTCATCCTCCTCAGGTGATGAGTGGCTGTGAAGCTGTCCTTCCTCATCTGTGGAGACGCTGATTCGTCTCTGCGGCGATTCTGACGTCAACGTTTCATCGTCTGGAGGCCTAGTCTCGGGTTCATGTTCCAACTCGAATAGTTCTTCTTCAGTGGAATCTATTCTGTATCGGGTCGTAAATGGTTCTGGAATTTTAACATGGTCAGGTCTTTGGTCCGTTTCCAAGGGTTCTGTGAAGCCCCTCCGTATTGTCTCGGTTCTTGTCTCGAAGATCTCCACAACTTGTACTTTCGTCGTTTCTGACTGTCTTGGTTCAACATCACTGTCTGACACCGTGATTACCTCCCGCTCAGATACCTCTTCCTCTATTGGTTCAGGTTGGCTGATCCCTTCCATAACTTCAGGAAGTTCTGGTTCATGAATCTCTACAGGTTCTGCTTCAGTAATTTCGGTAGGTTTTGCTTCAACGATCTCAGCTGTTTTGGGTTCATGGATCTCAGCTAGTTCTTGTTCACTCATTCTTACTAGTTGTGCTTCAGTGATCTCCCCCAGTTGCTCTTCAGTGGATTCTACAGGTTTTGGTTGAGTGCCGTCAGGTTCAAGCTCAGTGATCTCCATGCGCTCTTCCTTGATGATCTCTGTAGGTTCTGCTTCAGTGATCTCTGTAGGTTCTGGTTCAGGGATCTCTATAGGTTCTGGTACAGTGATCTCTGTAGATTCTGGTCCAGTGATCACTGAAGTTTCTGGTACAGTGATCTCTGTAGGTTCTGGTTCAGTGATCTCTGCAGTTTCTGCTTCAGTGATCTCTGTAGGTTCTGGTTCAGTGATCTCTGTAGGTTCTGGTTCAGTGATCTTTGTTGTTTCTGGTTCAGTGATCTGTACAGCTTCTGAGACCGCCAGTGACTTTGGTTCAGAAACGTCAGTTGTATTTTTTAATTCTTCTGTGTCTGTCACATCTGTAGGAAACTCTTCAACGGACGACGGTAATTCGTCAGCTAATTCTAGCGCTTCGCTTACAGTTTCCTGTGGTTCTGGAGCAAGACCAAATTCTTCGTCCTCTTTATGTTCTTCCATTGCTAGTACTTTCATCTCTTCTTCAGCAGCTTCCATCAGTTTGGTATCTTTTTTGAGAGGCTCTGATTCTGGTTGGGAATCATCTATGAAAGATGGCATCATATCAAGATGTTCGGATCTATGGAATGATATTTCTATAATGGTTCTATCTTTTTCCAGTGTTTCGCCTTTAGTGATCTGTCTAGGTTCAGGCTGAATACCCTTACTGATATCTGCAGATTCTGCTTCTTTGATCTCTGCAGGTTCTCTTTGAGCAATCTCAGCTGGCTCTGATTCAGTGATCTCAGCAAGCTCTGATTCAGTGATCTCTGTAGCACCTACTTCAATGATCTCTGTAGGTTCTGGTTCAGTGATCTCTACAGTTTCTGTTTCAGTGATCTTAATAGGCTCTGCTTCAGGGATCTCAGCAGGTTCTGGTTCAGGGATTTCTATAGCTTCTGGTTCAGTGGTCTCTGTAGGCTTTGCTTCAGGCATCTCCACAGGTTCTAGTTCAGTGATCTCTTTAGGTTCTGGTTCAGTGATCTCTGTAGTCTCTGGTGGAGTGGTCTCTGCAGGTTCTGTTTCAGTGATCTCCACAGGTTCTCTTTGAGCAATCTCAGCTGGCTCTGATTCGGTGATCTCAGCAGGCTCTGATTCAGTGATCTCTGTAGCTTCTGGTTCAGTGATCTCTGTAGCGTCTGGTTCAGCGATCTCTGTAGCTTCTGGTTCAGTGATCTCTGTAGGCTCTGATTCAGTGATCTCTGTAGGCTCTGGTTGAGTGTTCTCTGTAGCTTCTGGTTCAGTGATCTCGGCAGCTTCTGGTTCAGTGATCTCGACAGTTTCTGGTTCAGTGATTTCTGCAGACTGTGACCTAAAAATTGCTGCTTCGGCATCACCGATATCAGTGATCTCTGCCAAACGTGGTTCACTGGTAACCGAAAGTTCTGTTTTAATAATTGCAACTTTTTCTGCTTCAGTCGTCTGTAGCTCAGTCATTGGTTCTGGTTCCGTATTATCTGCAGGTTCTTTCTCCGTGGTCACGAATGATTTCGTTTCAGTAATATGTTCTTCTTTAGTAACTTCCGATTTTTCGAATTTACCGACATCACTGGCTTCAGCAAACCCTTCAGTTTGAGGTTCTTCAGCTGATGATGGTAATTCGTCAGCTCGTTCGTCAGCTTTGTCTGATGCGTGTTGCAGTTCTGGAGCCAGGACAAATTCTTCTTCCTCTTCACCTTTCTCTATTTGTATTGCCTTTGTTTCTTTCTGGGCTATTTCCAAAAGTTTGGTGTCCTCTTCAAAAGGCTCTGATTCTGGTTGAGAATCATCTACGAATGATGGCGTCATGTCCAGATGCTCGGATCTCTGGAATGAGATTGCTATGATACTCCTTTCTTTTTCCAGTGTTTCAGTTTCTTGCTTTTCAGTAACTTGTGTCTCCTCTGAAATAATTATTTCTGATGTTGAAGAGGAAATATCTTTTGTTTGCTCTCTTTTGGATTCAGTTTCCTTGGTGATTTGTGTTTCAGTGGTTCTGGAAGGTTCAGGCTTACTTATCTCTGTTGACTCTGGTTCAGTGACCTCTGTAGGTTGCGGTTCTGTGATGTCTACAGTTTCTTGTTGAGTGATCTCTGTAGGTTCTGGTTCAGTAACCTCTGTAGGTTCTGGTTCACTAACCTCTGTAGGTTCTGGTTCTGTGAGCTCAGATGGTTTCTGTTCAGTGACCTCTGAAGGTTTTGATTCAGTGACCACAGTTGATTCTGGTTCCATGGTGACAGCTGGTCCAGGTGCCTCAGTAGGTCCGAGCTGACTTACATCTGCTGGCTCTGGTTCAATGACTTCTACTGGTTCGTGTTCAGCTAATTCTGTACATTCTGGCTGACCAATTTCTGTAGGTTCTGTTTTAAGGATGTCGGAAGGTTCTGGCACACTGGTCACTTCAGCTTCTGATTCCAACATCTCTGCATGTTCTGCTTCAGTGATCTCAAAATGATCTGGTTCAGTGACTTGTTCCGGTTCTGTAAATTTTTCCTGCTGGGTCATTGTAGGTAATTGCTCCTGAATCTCTGCTTCATATGCGTTAATCTCCGAAGGCTTGGCTTCAAGTATCCCCTTTGGTTCTGTCTCAGTATATGTCTCTTCAGTAGTATCAGTTGGCTCTGGTTCAGTCATCTCTAGATATATTAAGTCAGTGATCTGCTCGTCTTTGGTTACTTCAAATTCTTTGAATTGAGTGGCATCACTCAAGTCACTTGAATCTATAAACTCTTCATTTTCAAATTCTGCAACTGACGATGGTAATTCATCAGCGAATTCAATGGCTTTGCCTGCTGCTTCTTGCATTTTCGGGGCAAGAACAAATTGCTCTTCTTCTTCGTGTTCTTCCTTTGCTAGTACCTTTACCTGTTCCTCGGCAGCTTCTGCAAGTTTGGTGTGTTCCATGTAAGTGTCTGATCTTAATTGAGAATCATCTACGCAAGATGGTGTCATGTCGAGATGCTCTGATCTCTTGACAGAAATTTCAATTATTGTCTTCTCCGTTGTCGATACGTCGATTTCATTTTGCTTAAGAACATCCTCAAATGCAGTGATGTCTGATGTTAAGGAAATATCTCCTTCTGGCTCCTCTTGCTCGTTTTCAACAAATTCTTCCGCTTCTTCGGTTGATTCTGCCCGTGTTAGTTCTGGTTGACTGATCTCTGCCGTTTCTGGCTCAGTAGGTTTTTGTTCAGTTGTTTCTGGTGTCTCTTCCTCAGTGATCTCAGTTGTTTCTGATTCAATGATCTCAGCCGTTTCTGGTTCAATGATCTCATCTTGTTCTGGTTCGGCAAGTTCTGCAGGTCCTTGTTCAGCTAATTTTGTTGTCTCTTGCTCAGTGATCTTGGGTGGTTCATTGATCTCAGTTGTTTCTGCTTCAACGATCTCATCTGGCTCTGATTCACTGACATCAGCTAGTTCTGGTTCAAGAATCACAGAATCAGGTTCCGGTTTACTGACTTCCGTTGTTTCTGTTTTTACTTCAGTGATTTCTGTAAGTTCCGTTGCATTCTTTTCTGTAGGTTCTCCTTCAGTGGTATCTGTCAGCTTTGGCATGGTAACTTCTTCGTCCAATTCAGTAGTATCAAGAGACTGAAGTTCTTCAAATGATGATGGTAATTCATCCGCTAGTTCAACGGCTTTACCCGATATTTCCTGTATTTCCGGGGCCAGAACAAAGTCTTCCTCCTCTTCACTTTCGTCCATTTCCAGATACTTTGCTTCACTGTGTGCGGTTTCTAAAAGTTCGGGATCTTTTTCGTAAACGTTCGGTTGTGATTCAGAATCATCTATGAATGATGGCGTCATGTCCAGATGTTCGTACCTCTGAAATGAAATTTCCGTAATTGTTTTCTCTCCTTTCTGAACTTCATCTTTATGATCTTCAGTGAGAATAATCTCTGGTGATGAAGAAATATCTTCTGTACGTTTTGGTTCAGTGATCTGAGCCAGCTCAGGTTCAGGCTCCTCTTCTGGTTTAGTAATCTCCATGCGTTCTTCTTGGATAATATATGTAGGTTCTGGTTCAGTGATCTTTACAGGTTCTGTTTCAGTGATTTCAGCAGGTTCTGCTTCAAGGATCTCTGTATGTTCTGGTTTAGGGATCGCTGTAGGCTCGGGTTGAGTGATCTCAGCAGGTTCTGTTTCAGTTATCTCTGTTGGTTCTGGTTCAGTTATATCTGTAGGTTCAGCCATTTCGTCTGAATCTGTTTTAGTGATTTCTGTTGATTTTGATTGAAGTACTTTCTTTTGATCCAATCCAATAATGACCTCAACATAAGTTTCTTGAACTGAAGACGGTACTTCATCAACTAATTCCATTGCCTTGTCTGCGGTTTCCTGTAGTTCGGGAGCTAGAAAGAATTCTTCTTCATCTTCCTCTTCTTCCATCGCCAGTATCTTCACTTCTTTCTGGGCAGTTTCTAAAAGTCCAGAGTCTATTTCGTAAATTTTTGGTTCATCTACGATTGATGGAGCCAGGGATTTCTCGAAAGACATTTCTGTGATCGTTTTCTCTCCTTTCGGAAATGTGACTTCTTCCCTTTCAATACCTGCT
>JBCAUG010037396.1:0-10020 GCA_038406175.1 Haplosyllis leylae | reverse complement strand
ATGTTCAAAATGCTAGGTGTCAGGTCATGAACAGGCCATTTATTTTCTCTCTTAATCCACCGCGAAACTTTGATTCGTTGGAATCTCGAATTCATGTGCATGGCATGAGTTATGTCTATGTGTTTAGTCTACACAATAATGAATACTTATCTCCAGGCATCGGAGTACATTGTCTTTGGGAAGGAAGGGAAAGAAAGGAAGGCAAGCAGGATGTGAGAGATCAATTTGCTTTTCAAACCAACTGAACTAGGAAACGAATGCAAGAAATTGCACACTTAATGGAAGCAATCTGTTTGACACTCCAGGCACGAAATGTGAGAGGTATGCGTGCTCAATCGGTATTAATACGCAGCCATTTCAGTTACCTGAAAAAGCTCCTCGGAAATACACCCTATTCCTTTAGCAAGTACTATTCGAAAACATAAAACTAAATATGATAAGTTCACTTGTTTTTTTAATATGATTCTTCGCACTTGATTAACTATTTGTGGAGTTTGTGAGAGCTAATATATGTGCAATGAGGTGTTTACGTCACTGCATAATATTTAAATATTTAAATCAACAACTAACTATACAACTATACATACTCTGCAGAAAAACTAGAAAGTGCAAAAGCTGTTTCATCAGACATGAACTAAAATTGACTGGTACATTCCATATTTCCATAATAACGGGGGTTTTCTATTGATAAGTTGACTGATAATTTCCTCATTCAATGTAATATCAACAATCTTATTTCTCAACTTTTCTCTTTGTTTTTCATATACTTTACAGTCAAAAAAGAAATGTTTCTCATCTTCTACACGCAGCATCTTCACACAAAAATTGCACACTCTGTTGTGATTTTTTTAAAAAATAAATATTTCAGTTTTAATTCTTAATAGTAAAATTCCTAGTCATAATTGTGCAATGATACTATGCTGTGCATGGTACTTTGGGAGATTGAGAGTTAAATAGTCCATTGCTGAGTGTACTTTTCTAACAGTATTGTTTTTAGCATATCTAATATTTATGGGAGTACAACACTCATGATTTATCTCTGAGATTTTCTTGAGATTGCTAATCCATGGAATGTCAAGTCCTATCCATTCTGCATAATCTATTGAAGAGTCTGATACAAATTGTAGGTGCCATGACCTCTACTTTGTTCTCCAATTGATTTCTATCTTTTTTATCCAAAAAGTTTTTCTTGACAAGTCTTCCATATGCTTACTGTGCAAGTGATGCCTCAAGATTACATTAATGGCTTCAGAGTTTCATTCAATCAATAGCTGCTCCTTTTGGATTGCCTAATCCAGATATTAGCAATATCTTCACTGCCATCATTATGTATTTTTGTTTTATGTTTCAGTACTTCTTTGACCATCTCCTCACTGTATAATCTAACTTTTACTAAGTGTCACCAACTATTACTTTGGGAAGATTTCTAAGTACCAGTCCTCACCTCATGGTCAGCAGTCAAAGCATTAGTTCTCTTATCAGCAGTTGTTCATGGATGTTAGTTCATGCACTGGACCTAGTTGTGGAGAAGGAGTTCTAGTCTGTAATACTGGGTGGGGAGTAAGGGTTGTGGGGAGCTCACTGCAGCTCCAGTACCTTCACAGTTAATCAAACACTAAGCTTCAGTACAGTATTTATTGTTACTCCTAAGACTGGTTGAAATAGATCTACAACAGGAACAGGGAGTTATTGTTGAACAGCTGGGGAGTTCACACTCACAGAACAGTAAACCTCCATCAAGTGAAATGAATGCATAATTACAACTTCTACCATTGTCACACAAGTGGGGGCAAGAAATTCATACACAGAAATACTGGAACATACATTGTTGAAATACACAACTGGGGAAGGGAGTTGCACATTATTGTAGACTTTATTGTAGACACACTGAGAATGATGTTGACACACTTTAGCACACATGAGACACAGCTAAGAAACACTGCAATAGAAGAACAATCATAAATAAAGCTTTAAATGCAATATTACAAGGAAACACACTTAGCTCCTTACATTTACTTGTATAGCTCTTACAGGCTTCTTAGAATGATTTTACATAGCTTCAAGTAACAGATTGTGAAAGGGAGCTAGTGAACTCCTCCTACCTTTAAGATCTGCAAAGTATCTAAAAGTGGCTCAAACAGCCCAAACATGCAATTTGGCAGATCCCAAGCAAGGAGTTAAGCTAACTCCTCTCAATACCTGAGAAGCTCCTGCTGTTTGCTATTTGGTACTTAATAGTCTGATAGTTTTTCTGGAGATCCTACTTTCATAGGGTGCGCTCCTCCTTTTAGACCTAATACCTAACCACCAGCATATCAATGCTATGACACAAAGTAGTCCCAAGGCTGAGGTGGGAGCTAAACAAAGGGTTTGAGCTATTTAGCAGAAAGTGTGGTTATTACAGGTAGCAGGGCAAATTGTCTTGGATTGTCACTAATCTCATCTTAATTACACCAGTAGGTAATTATATAGAAACGTGGACAGCTGTGTAGGAATACAGTCTTACATGTCATACTGCCATTGGCTGGAAGGATTGTGCAATGACCTGATTGGCTACCAGTGATGTGCATGTGATGTGGGGACATTGATTGGCTAATACTGGGGAGAAAAGCATGACAGGAATATGATAGATGCATGCACTCAAGGTGAATAAGGGTTATGCTTTAACTGCTTTAGGCCAAAAATGCATGGAATGCATCTCTAGCTCCTTGCTGTCACACATAGATCTACTTCACCCTGTTACATAAGCCAGTACCATTTTCATACACACTGATACATTTTTTCTTAGTAATGATTACATTGGGCAAGTTTAGGCATTTATTATTAATATCTTGTGCTACTTTATTAATGTCTTTATCTTCTTCATATGGTACTTTCTGTAAAACTATTGTTTTGTTCACTGGAAATTCATCTATTTTCTTATCTGGATTAGTTTCCAGAAGTTTATCAATGTTACATTCTACCTCTGTAATTCTAGTGCTAAGACCCCTCAGTTCCTCTTGAGTCTTCTTCACACTTTAAACCATTTTTTACTATTCTCTGTAACAGTTTCTATCTACTTGGTAAGATCTATCTTAACACTTGTCAAATCCTTCTTGAATCCTTTATCTTAAAGCTATTGAACTCAATTGATTCGGCTTGTACATGACAATTACTTTCATTTTGTCAAATTTCTCATGTAACTCCTTGTTGTCTCTTCTTATTATTCTTATTATACAACAACTTTGACCGGAGACTTGGAGATCAGGCTCCTGATGGAAAGTTCTTTTGGTCTACATGCCATGACATGCAATGCTGCAAAGCATGCAGATTACTACGGATAAACATTCCCGGGCAACGTGATCAACCGTATTTGTCGAACTGATGGTGCAAGTAAAATCCCGAAATCTCATGAATGACATATGATGTATGAAATTATCTTGGGGCGTTTTCTTTTTGATATCACCTTGGTAAACAATTTTCTATCCAGTGGCGAACAATTCTTGTTTTGGTTTTGACCCTACGTTTTGTCAACTGTAGCATAAAATTAATTACAAACTTTCACATTTGCAGGCTGTTCGTTAGAAAATCAACTGAATCCTTCTTTTCATGTTGGATAAAAGATAAGGTAATGTCATGTCCAGTCGTCAGAGGTGTGTGCATTAAACCATGAGCAATTGGGAGGATGTGCCTTAAATTGTATCTAGTTACAAGAGAAGTAATGGCACTAACAAAGGCATGGAGTCAGTTGACCTATTCCCCATGACCAGACATAGGGAATTTGGGTTTTGGCAGATTTGGATTCAGCATCCAAAGTTCAGAAGTCGACCTCCTCTCCCCTCCCCACCAGACATAGGAATTTGGATTTTTTGGCAGATTTGGACTCAGCATCAAAAGTTGGGAAGTCAACCTACCCACGCATCCCTACCACCCCCATCTAACCCTGTTTTGATCAACATTAAATTGACATTTTCTGTTTTCAGAATATTTCAAATAATCTGTTATTTGAGTTAAAAACATTCTGAAAAAGATGCTAATTTGATTTAAATGTTCTGTTTTTCTGGTACTTTGGTTTATTAGTTTGACTTAAGATAAGGCAATTTTGAATTACCTTTAGAAGCCTAATTGTTTGATGTCTTTGTGTTTACCGACATCCTCACTACTCAATAGTGTGAGGCTTAAATATGTTTATAGTGTGGACAAGGGTTAGGCTCAGGTAAAATTTTAGGGTTCGGGTTGGGATTATCTTCAGGGTGAGGGATAGTGTTAAAGCTACTTTAACGTTGGACAATTTTGCTCGATGACTAATAATTTCTGTATAGGTCTATTTGTGTTAAAATAAAAAGGCTCTTAAGGTTATCCCTTGTGGCACCCATTCATGACATGTAACAAAAATAGTTCCTGCAAACATTACCATTCAGCCATCTTGATTCAGTCCTAGTGATTTTGGGCCTGTCAATCACAATTTAAACATGTAATTAATTTCTTACCTTTGTTCTAATAATAATGTAATAATTTTTTATTTATTGTCCTCAGTTTGATTCATTTTATGTATGTTAACTCATTATTCAGTGTAGTACAAATATTGGATTCAACTTTTTTTATTTGAGTGTTTGATATTTCAAATTAGCAAAACCAGAAGTGTTTTGATTTTATCTCTTTATTTTAATTAAGTATTTTTAGATTAACCATGTATTTTGGCATTGAATGAGGAAAATCCCAATAAAACAGAAAGTTGAATTAATCCGTGCTTTCAGATAAACCGTGTTTGAATAAACTATGACCAACCTATTGCACCAAATTATTTGCTTTCTCCATACATGTTTTTGTCCGACTGCGGTACCTCACGATCCCACATGTCAATGCCTGTCTATGTTTGAATATTTGAATACTATTTTAATCTGACTTTGTCATCTCAGCGTGTACATTGTATCAACACTGTACACTGTACTTACGAGTAGAATATAAATTCTCAAGATTAAGTGAAGGACTCAATTAGGGGTTGACCTTCACGAATATTTGTCACCAGCTTATAATTAGACTCTCTAAGTGTTGTTTAATGTCCCAAGCGGGGTCTACTGTTTAATAATAGATGCAAATACACCAGTGGATTTACAACGCATGAGAAAGAATTTTGGATTCAAGATCAAGATTCCTTTTGGGAATGTCCAAAATTATTTTATTATTATTGTTTGTTTGTTGATTTTTCTTTTTTTATCTTCTGCATTACATGATGTAAACGTTACAAGGGAATAATACCCAGGACCCAGAGACACTGAATTTGTTACCACTGCGAATCTCATAAAATACCTTTTCTTTTTCCAGTGACTATTTTATTTTTAAAGTTTGAATTTTTAATCATGATAAACATAAATTATCGAAACACAGTATATGTTGGTTGCGTGAACCAAAGTATCCAACTAAGTACACGAATAGTTTCAACAAATTTATGAAAAAGAACTTATCAGATTGAACCTCAGTCATGTTGCAATGAAATGAAAATATTCGATGCTTTCAGCCAAGATCACTATTTTCACAGGGTACCCTTATCCCAGTGAACTAAACTCCAGTCGCGTTAAAGCAATTTTGGCAATTATTCTCGTTGTTTACATTTTTGGGTCAAATTATTTTGGAACAAGGAAAACACATTGGAAAATAATTTCATTCTGATGTCATAATGTGGACAGCCAGTAGTCACGTGCAGTGTTATAAAAAGCCAGATAAAGTGGATTTTGTTCCTGTTTAACCTTAGTTTTGTGCGGAGAAGACAGTACCAACGAATAAGAATATCTATGGAGAGGACATTTCCTCTGGAAGTGGCGGTAATTGAGAGGGATGAAACTGTAAAATAATACAAAAAACACTTGACTTTAAATTTTAGGTCTTCATGAAAGCTTTGTGATAAAAATTTTGTCCAATTTGTGAAGTTAAACATAAATTTGTGAGTGCGAATCATCACAACGTAGTGAGGTCTTTAACACAGGTCGTATTCAGACGGGGATGCGGACCAAGGTGCCAGGCAATTTCTTCTTCCCTCATGACCAATGATAGAATATCAACAGGAAAAATGGCACCTTGAGTTTTTTCACTTTTTAAAGTTTAATACAAATCTATCAGCTAATATTTGGTAATGAAAAAATTTTGACATATTTTTTTAACCGAAACCAGTATAATTTATTGTTGGGTGTTGGGCCAATGATTCAATATTCCACTTATTTCCACTTGTTTGCTGACCCACAGTCCTTATTGGACCACTGGTCAGCATGCGTGTGGAAGCTAGAGGATATTAAGTCACAGCTACACAAAATAGTCCAGAAATTTAAACTTTTACCTCCGAGGTTAGCACCTGGGTCTTCGTAAAGGGTGACCAGAACTCAGAACACCACCATTTTTCCTTTCTTTTCAGTTTAAGTTCTGTATGTATGAACAAGCTGGTAAGATTCGCCGGTAAAGTATTCTGGTGAATTATTTATGTGCATTGGCACTAAATATATTAATGCTACAACTTGTTTAATTCCTACAGGATTAGATGTGGACAGATTTGATGTTTTAAACCATATTTGAATTGGTCTTTATTCATCTAAACCAGCCCCCCGAGAGAGACCGTGCACAACGTACTAAATGGCAAAACGATCACAGATAATCTGTACTTTTGAAGGTCTAGCCTTGCTTGCAAATAATCCGTAAGACACAAAAGCCTATTCTGGTGTGATTCCGATAAATATTCACATCACGATTCAATATACATGCTCAGATTGTGCAAATACACAGCCCTAAAGAAAGGCAAATATATCAATTTGAAAGGCCTACGCAGCACAGAAAAAAACCCATTGCAAAAATACTGCTGAATTTGTTCTGCTGCTAAAACATCTCCCTTCTCGTTCCATTGTGTTGTAATCAAACCAGAGTCATAGCCATAGCTGCATCCATAGTTTTCAATAGTACATAATATTTCAATCACCGGGATGAGGATTGGCGGTTTTTATGTTTCACAGCAATGAGTCTTTGGCCTATCCGCCGACCACATACGGCAATATCCTGTTGGTCGACTATTTATTGGGAATGCACCTTCTAAAGTTCAGATTGAAATATTGCGACTCAGACGTAATTCTTTTATACCAGATTTTTCCCTGACAGATTACCTGAAAGGATATTACAAACAATAAACTTATCTCAACTGATATAACCAAACAAGGTTTAGGATTTTATTACCACATTATCAGTAGCCTGTAAAGTGGGAGGCTTGGTCTCATCACCTGATAATTACAATGTTAGAAGCGATGAAACCTCAAAACTTACCAGACTTCCTGCAGACAACCTTATCCCCGGCTGATCCGCACTTTGCATGTTCGACTGATTCTTTTCCTTTTATAGTCAGATTTCACTGGAATCGGCAGTACATCGGTGCCACAATTGAACACGCAAGTTAATCAAACTAAAACAATGTTAGCAATTACTGAAACAGGAACCTCTGAGGCGAAAATGCCGAATCTGGTTTCTCTACACAGTGCTCTCAGAGGAAAGTCATGATTTTGTAAATGTTTATTAAATAAGGGAGATTTAGATTTGCGAAACCAAGCAATCAGGCAGCTTCATTTTGAACAAACAGCTGCAATGGGTACGATTCTGCTTTCGATTCTAAATTGAAATGACTTGAAAATAAGTTGTATACTCTTGGTTGGTAATACTCTTCAATTAAATTCGTTGGATACTTTTTTCCAGGGGAACTGCATCAACTTCAAAATTTATTACATTTCAGAAGTAGAATGTTCAGACGATAATGTATGGTGTTATTACTGATTTTCCCACCAGTCTGGTTCCTGTTTTAAATGGCCAATAAGTCTTAGTTGGGAATTCAGAAGTCAAACATTTTAGGAATCTCTTTTAGAATAAACTTCGCTGTTGTTAGCAGCACTTGTAAACACAAATAACTTGAACCCGCCACAGTAATAAAAACTACCCCTGTCCTACAATCGAAAATTATTTTCTGACAGTCATCCATTATATTGTCAGAGTAAGACAATAATGAAATTGGATTCTTCTCATTGAAGTTTCCCTGCATGATGTAAGCAATTGATTTTAGGTTGGCAGAATATGAAGATTCGAGTAAATGTTATTACGGTATTGTGTTGATAAAAAAGTCGCTATCATTTTTGCAACTGAAACATTTGAATTTTAATCATAAACACGTGGTGTTAGATGATCAGAGAGAGAATTATCAGGACTATTAAAGTAGAAAGTCCTCCTGCGTGATCAGTCTGGGGTGGGGGTCCCCGCTCCTCCTCCTCAGACAGGACAGCAGAGTAGCCCCTGGACAGGACAGGAGGTACCTCCCACAGAGGATGGGGCTACCCCCTGACAGGACAGGGGGTACTCCACCCCAGAGACAGGACTCGGGACATGAACAGTGACAGGATGAGGGGGTACGCCTCCAGGACTTGACCAGGGACTTGACCATAGACATGACCAGGGGGTACCCTCCCCGTGCGCGGGCGGCAATAAACGTACACAGATTTATTTGGTTCATCATGTCGGCATATGGCGACGTTGAGCGGCTTCAATACTAGACGGCGTGCCTTACGTACGTTACTGAAAAGTGTAACAAGTAAGGAAGTAGACAGAAATGGTTCTCCCACTAAAGCCCAATTTTTCATAATTTTATTGCAGTAGAGTTAGTACTTATCTCTATTAATCTTTTTGTATTTTTCACATGAAAACCTGACGTAAGGTCTTCTATACTATGTAAATAGCTGCATCTTCGCTGACACCTGGAGTAAGTATTTTGTAAAGGAATTTTAAGTTTGATGATGATTTTCTATGCTTTTCAAACAGGCATGGGATCCAGTTTAAGGTCTGAAAAAAATCCACCTCCATCATCAAATTCGTGTAAGAAAGAGTCAAACTTACCTCTTTACGTTCCTTTCGAATAATGCTGGAAAGTGAAGTTATTTATTGAAAGATACGAGAGATGAATTAAAGGAACGTCACACGGAGCACGCGAGCAAGGACCAGCTACAATGGATGTGACTTTGAAACCTTTGACAGACATACAGAAACTAAAAGAGGAGTATCATCCTCGTTCAACAGGTAGGACTTAAAGTTAAGTGTTAAATACCTGTGTATACAAATTAATCATATCATTAAATGAGAAAACAGTATGAAGGTTGGAAAGTACACAGATGAATCGGCAAAATGTTAATGCATTCTGCATGCACACTGCTTTTACCAATAGTAACGAAGATCAGTCCTATCACATTAAAGAAATGGAAACGAAACTTAACAAGAAGTAATGTTGCATCTATGGTTACGCAGGTTTGTTATGAAACAAGCTTCCTGCCTAACCTAGAGTAAATTTATATGCAACAAGTGTCTTGTCAACAAACCTATCACGGAAGATAAAATCGTTCATGGCGCTGTTGTTGTCTAACAATTGTTTACATTCAAGGATTTCATGGAAACTTCACGTCTTCCTAATATTTGTATGCAATCTGAAAAAGTAATATGTTCATAGAGTCTTCCACTTTTCAAGGAATCTACCAAAAATCTTTGTTCTGTACTGTACTGCTCTTTATTAGAAATCTGTGAGCAGCAACATTTTGCTTTGAGAACTTCACATTAACTTTCTATTCCTATGTTCAGTATTTCGTGCTCAAATGAAACAGATGAAACAGATACGGATAGATGTTTTAGCTAATCGAAACTACCACCAACTGACTTGTTCAAAAGACCTGTGGTTTCAGAAAATGTCAAATTGAACTATATTACAGTGATGGCAATAGTTTACAAAGAGATCTTTCACTGTTGGTTAATTTTGACCTCACATGACATCATAGCCCACACCACCAATGCAAGATTTCTAACAGGAAACTGCCCTCAGGATCATGGTTCTTCATCAGTAATATGACTGTCCCAGTCGGCTGGAACCACTCCGCTTGGTTCGGTGTTTTTCTATTACGTTTGCTAGTTCACCCTGCAGGAAGTTCAATGAATTCTGCCATTTGCGAGGAAATCCATAAATTCTGCCCCAACATAAATCAGTGG
>JBCAUG010037385.1:0-10021 GCA_038406175.1 Haplosyllis leylae | reverse complement strand
AGGACACATCCATCTTCAAAACCAGTGGCCTTGTGCTTTTTCAGACAGACCCAGTGTAAACTCAGCCGCATTGTTTATGTCGGTAACAAATTCAGATTTCTCAAAGAATGTAAACAGGGAATATCTTGTATCTTTACATCTTACTCTGGTCTGTGTGAGAGCTGTACGTTATGTGCAGTGTGAGATGTTTCACTATTGATATGCCAATAAATTGGTTGGTGCAAGTGATCAATTGAGCCTTGTTTTTGCCGTAGCTGAAATGTGTTTCGTCTTTTTACAACCACGCAGCACCTGGAAAAATGGGAAGTATTTGTCCAGTCATGGAAAAATACTGGAATTTAATCATTGCGGGGAACTAGCCTGAAATAAATGAAGTGCAACCTGGAAAATGAAATTAATTTTTTTTCCCTAAAAGGGACCCCGACTGAGGCTCAAGATGGTACCGGCACATTAGCAATCCTTTTCTTATCCCATATTTTTGGGACCCATCCACAAAAAAAATTGGAATTTGAGTTTTAACCAAATTACCACCACTACCACCACCAGTTCCCTTTCAAAGTTTTGTGGAACAAAAGTTGGAGAGTAGGTCAACAACACACCCCCCCCCCAACCACCACCCAGTACCCTTTCAAAGTTTTGTCACAGATTTGCAATATACAGACCAACCCAAGTCGATCACAATATGGTCTGTCAGATAAATGTGCTGGCGGGGACCATAATGATATTCAATATGATCAGCACTTATGAATATCACAGATGATAAAACAATATGTTTCATCATCTGTGTGAATATCCCACCGATTTATAGTCTCGGGCACCTTCCTAGGTTCCCGAGACTCTCTAAAATCTGTGGAATATCCCAATCAGATTAGATTCTCTCTATTATGTCCCACCTTTTTGGATGGTCCTTAAGTTATTCCCTGTCATTGAGGGCTACTGCCTGAAAAATCTAGAAAATCATGGAAGTTTGACAAATGTGTTTTCTCTTTGTGTCAAGGATAGAAGTGAAATTGTATTGACATAAATTTCGATTGACAGTTCCAACTTATTTCATAGTGGCAGCTACTTTGGCTCAAAAGTTACCGGCGTCTATAATTTTGAGTCAATTCTTTATCCATGCGGTGTTCTTTTTTTAATATCTTACAAATTAACAATGGTAAGTTGTTTTGAAGTCTTTTTTGAGGGAAAGAGAGCATGTTCCTCGCAGGGAAGAACTACAGCAGCACGAAAGAACAATATTAGTGTAAACTCAGATAACAGATGCTAATAATCCTTACACTGGATCTGTGCGAGCACACATAATTGACCTCATTGATACCAAATCTCTTTGAAGTTTTTTTTTTATATGCTCCCATCGCTATTGGTTTGGTAGCTCAACGAAGGTAAAAAGTAATTGACGACTGATGGTCCGTTGATAAGGTCAGAGTTATTGGCTGCTGCTGTCTGCAACGCTGCTCACCCAGACCAATTTTTTTTGTTTTCATAAGCTGTTCTTGACTGACGAGGCAATAAAGTCTAAAACGGAAAGTGAATTTGTTTTGGAATTTAGCCTTGGAAAATGTAATGATAATTTTCTTATGTACAGATACCGCTTTTAATGAAAGGTTTCATTCAGGTAGCTGTACAGGATTAGGTAACAATCAAACGATGATACTATGTTTACTGTTATGGATGTTTGCTAGTTTTATTTATTCACTTTCGGTTAAAATAATGTTCAAAGTCAAATGAGCTAGGTAAAGTCTGACTCAGCTGTCAACAACAAAATAAGATCTCTGGAGATGTTTTCCATCCGGGAAGAGATTGACCAAGTTCTTTTCTGTTTTGATCCTTTCACAGTCTCTCAGTCTTGCCCTGACCTCATCCCAGATAGGAAGAGGGATCAGAGTTCAAAGCAACATCTGATGCAAACCAAATCTACCTGTGCGAATGAATGCCTGGCTGTGAACTTTGCGAAATGATGCCTGTTCGAAGGCAGCTGGTTACATTGGCACTTCAAAATAATCAAAACTTGACTGCTGTTTTGGTCTGTATGTAATTGAATTCTGCAGAAATCAGTAACTGTCGCAAACGTATCATTGAATCTTCCTGCAAATGAATTTACTAAAAGCAACATATGCGAAATGAAAGCCTCAAAGATTGGGAAAAACGACTGCTACTGTGTACTTAGGAAAAAAAACGTTCTTTATGTTTTCAACATAGGAGGAGAGAACAAAAAGTCGGAATGAACTAATAAACGCAAGCTACCTGGGGCAAAGCTTAGCAAGAGTAAAGGCAGAATGTCTGTATTTCATATCTTGCCACAATCTGAGGGATCCACACAAAAGATTAGATATGTTTTTGGTGCCTGTACAACAAAGCCACAGAAAGCCCCGATAGGAATCTTACGCAGAATCTTTTGAACCTGCAGACGTAACCTATGGTCCTTCTGACTTGTCTCCTGAAGTTTAACTTTCTGTTTATTTGAAAAATATAAATTAGCACAACCCTTTACGTATTCAGTAGACCTAGGCTAAAAGTTGAAAGTTGCATGGTTTTTCAAAACCAAAAAAAAATTGGAAAAGGAAGAAGGAAGACAGGAGAAGCGTGAAAAATAAGTCTTTTTCAAATTATCCTATATTTTTCACTTTTAAAAATAAAGTAATACCAAAGATTTACATTATCCTGGCAATACTACAACTATTCAATTGGTTTTGTGTTGGTTGTAGTCTGCTATCCCTTCCATGACGCATCTCAAATAAATACACGCACAAGCTTGTGTTTGCGGTGCCTATTGCTAACATTTTGTAAAGAGATTTAACTGGTTTATATGTTATCAGATCTTGAGATTTGATAATCCGTTTATCAATAAATTATTGTAAAGTTGGCGGAGACATTTTCATTGAATTTTCGATGAAGCATGTACTTCATAAATACCTGACTTGAAGTGGCTCACGTCAGAAGTCCTCCTTGGGCAAGTCATCTCTCCACTTGAAATTTCACTCTATGGTCTAGACTTATCCAAAGAATTTAAATTTACAATTCCTTTTTTTTTGAGGTTACGGAATATACTTTCGACACGACTTTCCAAGGTGAAGATCCTTCATGTTGTATTGTGGCTGTCAACTTGCTGTCATTTTAATTGACAGACTGGAAAGTGACATCAGCATATTTGGGTACGAAATTTTAGACCCTTTCCTGCACAGCCAACGCGCAGTCACTGTTCCTTTGATCTCTTCGCCAGTCAAATATGTCACACATAGTTGTAACATATTCCTATTGGTTGTCTCTAATATAACAGCCCTTATATGGCTTTCCAATAAAAAGGTTTTAGCATTTATAGATCAGTGTTGTCGGAAATCGAGTTTGACAACATTGGTGGTAGACCCAACAATATAAAGACTCTTCTCTTTTAACTTTCAAACCCCAAAACCCAAAATTGTATAGTTAGGAAATATTTTATGACTTTAAGAGATCCTTATGGTTGTAATATAGGCCCTTTAATCGTTTTCGCCAATGTTCCTATTCCGTATTGAAACTTTGGGTGAATTTTACAGCCTATAAACCACAAAGGAATGGAGTAAGAAACGACATTTTATTGTGTCACAGATGGAGACAAAATGACCCTTTAATTGATTTTAAGATGACTTATTTTCCAATTTAATTTGGTGTCCATGTGAACATTTTAATTGTACTTTGTGCTGTAAATTACTACTGCTGCTTTGATCTCCAGGCTCTCACTATTGTTTCCAACACTAAAAGCAGATTTTAAAGAACCTCTTCACGTAATATTATCAACCACTTTTACCAAATGTCACACAAATTTAGTTTAGATTTCGGGTTTTAATTTCAAATAAATTTCTCCGTAAAGATTCATACAGCATTGAGTCCCATCATATTAAATCCTTGGCTGTCAGATGACAGATATGGTAAATTAGGATAATAAGATTTTTTTTAAAATTTTCTAAAAAAGCAATACTGATTCAAAAAAGGCAATTTCGACAAAAAACAAACAAAATCGAGGAAACTTAAAAAAGATGAAAGTCACATTCATCATGAAAACGAGTGGTCTTTGTTAAGGATGAACTTTTGATACTTGCGCGAGTAAATATTTTCCTAATACAAATTGGTCAACAGCTAAAAGGGGACTGCCATCTTATTAGTCATACAGTGCTGGGTTCATGATTGAATTTTGTTTGTCAATTATTTGCTTGAAAATAAGATTTGAGGGTGATTAAGCAAGCGTCAAATTCGCTAATAAGCAGTCGATAGCTTTAATGATGGCAGTTAGACAAACGAAAATTGTTGGTCGTCAGATATTGTGGACAAAACGTATTGATGCGAAATCAAACAGCGTTGTGATAAAACCTACGGTATCCCAACATTCATTTTTAGTCGCGCCGCGTCTCACGAGCGGAACGACTTATCTGGTCACTATGGTGTCTGTGTGTGACCTCGGATTTCAAAAGTTCCAAAATAATGACACGTTTCTGAGCAACTTTAATTTTTGGGACCCCCCCCCAATGCTAGAGGGAATTTGGGATAACACCAGATTTGGCTTGACCTATGTTCGGACCGGAATTTTTTTTTTCATCTCTTCATCTCACTCTTTATCTCTTCATCTCATTTGTCATCTGTTAAAACATACCGAGTACAAACTAATTCATGCGGTGCGACACAATGCTGATCAGCATTCTTGTTAGCAGAACTGTTGTAAACAGCTTTGCCCTTTTGATGGTAAATGTTTTCCTGAAGTCTCGCTGGATTTCAGATTTTATAATATTAACTCATATAGGAGTAGTTTTGAGGTCAGATGACTTGCAAGTGAAATTTTGTGTCTTATTCTCCGATCCCCATTTTATATTCAGTGCACGTTGATGAAATTGATAATGAAGCTGGCACCAATTATGGCTTTGCCCAGTCCACTTACGCCAGTGGAAGTCTATCAAGACCCCCGATCCCTGTGTTTTAAAGTCACTGTTCAATCGGGTGTCACTGTTTGCACTGTGTTCATTGTTAGAAACAAACTGATCTCTTTTTTTTCCAGATTGTGTACAATCGAGGCGCAGAGGCGTACAACAGTGAAGACTGGGAGGGAACGATCAAGCACATGGAGGCGGCTCTGGTGGAGTACATCGAAGAGTACGAACGATGTGAACTGCTGTGCGAGGGACGTTACGACCACGAGGCGTTCCCGGAGCTCTACAACTCTATTGCAGGTAACTAACCAGGAGCGGAGCCAAGATTTTCCTGGGAGGGGAGTAGGGGGCGCCAACCTAATTTTGCCAACATTTCCGCACACACACACAAAAAAAAAACTGTATTTAAAAAAATTTGGTCAGAAGAACGCTGGGGCGCACGCCTGGAATTTTCCTATGTCATCTACTGCATTATGTAGTACTGACTATCCAGACAGAAACGTTTCTGCATGTAATTCCGAAGAGTCTTTATGGAGGGGAAGTAAGACAAGAGGGACGCGCGCTTGTAATTTTATCAATCTCGGTGCGACGGAAACCTAATTTCGACAATGTCTGGAAACGTGTCCCATTAGACGTCGCGTGGTCGTAACAAAATCTGTTGCCAAATATCAATCTATGTACGAGATAGGAGCATCCAGTCACGTAAATATGGGCCCTAAATCTGACCAGAATCAGACCCCTTTACGCATAACCGACGGATATTCCTATTGACATGTAAATACATATCTTACACCACATGATGTAGATTGTTCAGATAGAGAAAATATTTCTTTTACGTAAACTCGAACCTTTCTATCGGAGATGCGCGGATACTTGAAGACAAGATTTGGAAGGAAGACAAGGCTCCTTTTTGTACACAATTACACTGATAAGATCGTCTGGCCGTAACCAGCTTTGTACACAGAGATTGTGCAAGCTCCGCTTTAGGGGTCTTTTAAATTTTTATAAAAAGGAGAAGGATTCCCCGCCACTATGGGCATTTCGAGTTTCTTTCGACAATCTTACTACTTCTGCCACACTTGCTCTTTGCTCTTTCGGGGAAATGCACAAATACAATTGGGTCATTGTGACCTAATTACAAAGATGTTCCGTAAGCAAATTTGCTCACCGGCTTTCGTCATCCAGGGACCACATATTAATACCAGAATGACTTTCTCAACTGTACCAAATTTTTTACTGTACAATTTTGAATCGTCCCTGAAGCTGCAATGTTACAGAAACGTTCAAGTGTGACGTCTGCGGCTGCACCGACGTGTTAATATCAGTTTCAGCATCTGCGTATCTTTATTTTTCCCTCTAGTTTTCTAGGTGAGAGAAACAGGTAAATATATCATCCAGATAAAATAGATATTTATTTCGCAATGAAGCATCATTTTCCAATTATATCAGCTTTGGGGAAAAGGCAATTATTAGATTAGTAAACAATAAGTTTTTGCACACCTGAAATGAAAAAAAAGTTTTTTTCGGGTACAATTGATTCGATACGGATTAAATTCTCATAAAAAATCACATTTCTATCAGTTCATAGAATTTAAGTTTCCTCCGTTTGTGACAAAATTCAATATTTGGGTGATTTACTTAATTTCATGGGTCTGGGAATATTTCTATACTGTTGTTTGTTTCATGTTTCTGTTGTTGCATTACGTGGTGTTTTTTACATGTAAGAAATTTCAAGGCTGAGGAAGATGGAAATAATTAAATTATCTTTGGATATGATCTGATTTTGATAAAACGTAAATGATCTCATTCACCCCAGATAAATTAAACTTTGTCACAAAAGTAACTGAAATTAGAATTGGTTGCCCGGACTGTCCAGTTTGTTTTACAATGATAAGTTACTGTGTGTCTTTTAATATGAAACAATGATATAAAATATCTTTATGTTTTGGGGTTTTTTTCTGAAATTATATTCAGAACCAAAATTGATTGACAAAGAATAAATGAAACTTTCCATTGTCTATCGACAATAGCATAAATTCAGATACTCTTGAATTGACTTCATATTAGACAGTAACCGATGAACGTTTTGATGTAATACATTACTTTGTGAACCGCTCAATTTATTCGCAATTTGTCCGTAATGTCCAGAATGATAAGGACGGGAAATAGGGGAATGTCCAGCACAATGTCTCGCGGAAAAAGTCATCAATTTTGCGTTGTTGTAAATTCGAAATTTTTTGTATCCTTTCTTATTCCCCTTAGAAAGAAAATTGTTTCCGTATTTCCAACACACATCTTTCAATTTTCTGTAAATTATTTGTAATTTTATCTTCGCATCCGAGGGCATTCATCTAATGTTGATATTGAAGCACTCAGAAACTTACGGACAATAAAACACACGAAACTTCTCAGGTTTACACATTGTTCATCTGCCTGTAAAAGACCAAGGACCCTCCCTCCCCCATCAGCAAAATCACGAATGTGCCACAAAAGACCAAAAATCAAATGACATGGAAAGTGTATTACACGAGGGCTTTTGTTGTATAATATTTCATTCGTAAAGACAGTTAATGAGTGCTCGGTTGGGGGCAACGAAGAAAAGCACTCAGTGCATTGTGAACATTGTTCTTTATTTGGCAACATCGGGCTGATTTGGAAAAAGAGGACTGCTAAGTTGAAGAAATAGAACCAAGATTTTTACCACGAATGACCATAATGCCTTGTCGCAAATAACTTCATTTTGTGGAAAAAAATACAGAGCATTACTGTGTAATGCAATACGTATTTAGTAAAAACTTCTCTTCATTGTTTGATACACTAAAAATTCAATCAAATTTTAACGTTGAGCGTTATCCTTATTTATGATTTGCAACTTTTCGCGGCATTTTTCATTTTAATGTATTGCAATCAGTAGCCAGTCGTTTATGCTTTTTATTTCAGATCACTACATCAGCACTTTACATTGTAAGCAGGCCTGTCCGAAAAAGCTAGATTACGTTAGTGGCGAGTTTAAAGACGACTATCTGGCTGAACACTACAACTATTTACAGTACGCATACTACAAAGGTAAACTACTTCCATTGCTTAGAATAATACAGAGTAGTGCTTGTTGTTACCGCCCGCATCCGAATCCCTGGCCAGGGATGGGGTATCCCCCCTCACCCCAGCATAGGATAGCAGAGCGAGCACTTGCTACAGGGCGGGCGGTATGCCTCTTGCGTTCACGCAGGAGGACTTTCTTGTTAATTAACATTGCTTCATCACGAATCTTGTTTCATTTCTAATTTCGAGGGATTTAATGTTTAACCATCGTCATCGCAATGAATATTTTCAGTGTTAGTATAACCTTTGTAATAAGATGTCAACAGGAACCCATTTGCATAAGTGTTATGTGTTTTTCTTAAAAATACAATTATAGTGACTGTATCTTCCGGGGAGGGGGCTCAGTGCATGAGAGGCCAGCCATGGTCTTTGTCTCCGATTCATGACGCACTAACGTTGCCCTTGTAACGAAAATATTTGAATGTCGCAGCCTAAAAAGTGCTTTCTTCTGTACATGTTAAATGTGGCTTAAAAAGCATGCGATGTGTATTCGGTAAAATTATCGATATCAATTTTGCATTGATTTTTGTCATTTTTCTCTGCGAATTAGATTTATTGCGCCGACAATTACAGCTAATGCTGTTCATTTCCTGGTCTCTGTTGGCGGCCTTTTTTATTCCTCAGCAAAATCACCGAAGCAGTCAACCAATTTTAGGTAATGGCGAGAAAAATAGGCCTGAGTTGGATTGAGAGAAGGGAGCAATGCGAAATTTCTTCCTTGCACATTTTGATATTTGGTATAAACATAATGGCTCAAAATTGACACGAAATGTTCAAATAAATATGTACATTTCACAAAGGCAACGTGAACATAAATTACGTGTGCTTTACCAAAAACTCTCAAAGTTCAGCAGTTCAATTAGTCATAAACGAAGGCCTTAAACAACGAAGTCCTGAAACCATATATTGCTTCGGCTCTGTTGCTTTTGTTATGAACACCTGTATGTATGATGTAATTAACTGATTGTTTTCAGAGCTGCAGGGACAACCTATCCAACGTCTGTACAACCACACGCAACACCCTGTCATTACGTTAAATTTATCATGTTTTAAATGTAGGTTGTAGGTTCCAGCTACAACCAAAAAAGACTTCGGGGTCTGAGTGCGCATCAAAGGATGCGGTGCTTTTCAGGCGAAAGTAACGTTCCCACGCAGGGGTGCGACATTGAGTGAACGTATTGCATTAGGTGTCTGTCAGTGGACAAAAGGATGGGGGTGGATACTACACATGTACAAAGGGCAAGGCTGTGATTTTCTCTATCTAACCTGCTCACAAAATTCATGAATTAATTTACTTAAAAGCATAGGTGGATGTGGATCAGCAGGGCAGGTGTGATTAGGCCAGGTGTAAATGGGAAGGGATGGATCCGGTGCTTGTGACGGAGCACTTGATTGGGCAGTGACCGTTAGCCTGCGGAAGGTGTCCACTTGGAATGATGCCTCTCAAAAGTGGAAAACTAATGAGTTTCTCTTTCTGTGAATGTAATGTGATTTTTTCTCGGTATTCTGGCTACTTGCCTTCAGAAGTGTTACACCGAGTCTTTTCATTGTTTCTCTTTCGGCAAAAGCCTTTTTAGGGATGAATTTCTTCAGAAACAATATCGAGATAAAATTAATTTGGTCAAAGAAAGCATAAACATCTGTTTTTCTGGTAATTTCTATGCCACTTATGAAGATAGGCAGAGAGGAACATTATAGGTCCTGGTCGAACCCTCCCTCCCTCCCCAGGGATAAAATAACAACAGCGGCACCGCATTGTCAATTCATTTTGACAAAAGTGTTGACTCGCTCTTTGACTGTGCCGTTTTAAAAATTGGTCGCACATGTGCTAAGTCGTTTCAAGAGATTTCAAGAGGGAAACAGTGGGGAAGAGAAGACAAAAAAGACAAAAGAGGAAGTAAACAAATTAATCCATAACGCTCGTAAATTGGTTCCACGGAGCTTAAGTTTAATTGGAGGGAAAATTTTACAGTTGGTAATTGCTAAGGTAAATAAGCGTCAGGGACAATAAAGAATGACCAACT
>JBCAUG010037374.1:0-10021 GCA_038406175.1 Haplosyllis leylae | reverse complement strand
TAAATAATTAATCCACAACAGCTCTGCATAAAGCCCATGGGCTTCTTGTTAATTTATTTGTGTAAAAATTGACTATATTTTTTGAAATTTTGAAATTCAAGTAATATTTTCTCCTTGAAATGCAAACGTTTGTGTCATCAAATCAAACGGAACCAAATGAAGTAATTACTTACATATTTACTTAAGAATACCTGGCATGCAATCCATTCACATACTGCAGGGTATGACACGTGCCTAAGCACTTACAGGGAGGGCTCCGCCCATACCCTAGACCCGTATTACACCGGCCAATAGGAGGCCGCCATATACCCATATATATAAAGTGCACTGCTAATAGGGCCAGAGTAGAATAAATGCACTACCGTTAACCCTACAACTACTCTTTACTCACCTAAAGAGGTACGCAGAACGCGCACCTTACAATACACATAAGCACTGCATACAGGCTGCCACTTATGAATACTGAACTCCACGCAGAACACCCGAAAGATCAGTAATTTTGGCTAAATGACCAAATGGAGAAACAGCAAATTCTTACTCTGGCTTTACCATACAAGTATATGGGAATTTCAGTTATTTATTTATGAAGCCTCCATAAATGGACTTATCCAGCTACTTTTTTCAACAAATAATATATAAGCTAACCCCAATAAAAATATTCTGAAATATTGCACAATCATTTGCAATCTAGCCTAACCCTTCATAAGGATTGTTGCTTTGATACTCTGGGAGCAGAATTTCTACAACTTCTGAAGTGAACAGACCAGCACTGCCACTACTTGAATATTTGAAGGATACCCCTTGGAGTACTGCAGATTTTTTTTTATATATTATATCTCTCATATGTTGAGGCATCTTAGAGAATAAAGAGTGATCATTTGAAATATTTTGACTTTGTTCTTCTTGAGTGTTATAATTGAGGATACAATTACAAGGATTCAGAGCTTAACTATGGATGAGGGTTTTTATTTTTGGACTTCAGTGTGATGCTCCTAATTTGATGAGGAGTCATAGACTACACATCAAAATTACATGTACAAAGATGGCAACATGTCAAAAAAGGCTCACCAAGAGAAGATTGAAAAAAATGCCTCCAGTGCGGTTGGAACCCAAGACCTCTTGTGATGTACTCTGAACCTTGCTAACTGTGCTAAGTTGACATTTGGTTGGTATAAAGTCATGCTCATTCAAATCTGTAATGCCTTGCCAATCTCAGATTTTCAGGCCCCTATAAAGTCATGCTCTATTGAATCTAGAAATGATCCAAGAAGTGAAGTGGTGTATGAAACAAAGTTCAGTTTATAGATTTCCTATCCAACACGTGTCTGGTTAGCACAGTCAGTAAGGCGTGAGTGTAGATCATAAGAGGTCCTTGGTTCTATCCTCACTAGAGGCAGTTTTTTTCTTGCTGAAATTATTTTGCTCTTCCCTTGGTGAGCCTTTCTCGGCAATGTTGGTAACTTTGTATAATTTAGGGAAACCTGGAATAGATTATTTTAAGATAATTTAATGAATTATTTTAGCTTACAATTGTATTGTTGAAGTTGCATAGAAATAGGTTTGATGAACCAATTTATATACAATTATTTATGTACAATTTATGTACAAAGAATAAAGAACTGCACTGATAACAATTCCCGGTGGTGGCAGGAAAACATAATTATTTTTACTGACGCCAAGCGTTTGTAATGTTTTGCCCAACCATCATTTAAAGTTAAAAAGAAAAACTAAAAGATACCTCAACCTAGTTTTACACAAGTATGTAAAATGTGATGACAACATTAATTGTTGTTAAACACGAAACTCGTCTGCAAAATGTGGGCCCCTTGACACAAATGATTGTTACTGGTGTCTGTTCAAACAAAATTCTCTGAAACCCAACTGAAAGATAATATTTGTTGACGTGATATAATACCATAATAAATGGAAGTCCAATCAAAAATATCTTTAGATTGAATGGCATCCAATCCAATGTTTACAGTTGCGGAATCTATGATAGATCTATGAATTAACAAACATTGTGAAAAGTGCGAAAGGTTAGGTGTTGGTAAGATTAACCTAGATGTAATGTTTGAACAAACTAATGCTGCACTAAATTTGGGGAAAATAACCATTTTAATGACTGAAAAATGGTGGGAAAAGTCGGTCCTTGAAAGATATATACTCTTCAGGGACATTCAGATTTGCTTAATCGAGGTTTTCCTAAATAACACAAATCTGACATTTCTGGTATTTTTTGTATAAAATTGACATCGAGGGGTTTTAAAAAAGTTTCAACAAAAAGAAGTTTCTTCCAGTAGAAATTAAACTCACATCACTGACCATGGCTGGTTTAGTAGTCTGATGCTTGTCCAACTCTGCTAATCTGTCATGCCTTGCCAGTCTTAGACTGTCGGACCCCTTATAAAGTTGTGCTGTCATGCTCTATTGAATCTAGAAATGATCCAAGTCAAAAGTTTGAAGTGGTGCATGAAACAAAAGTTCAATTCAGTTCAAAATTCAAATCTGGTTAGCAGAGTTGGATAAGTATGAGACTTCTAAACCAGTGATAGTCAGTGTTGTGAGTTCAATTGCCACTGGGGTCAACTTTATTTTTACTGAATTTTTTAACCCCTTGATGTTAGTTTTGTACAAAACTACCAGAAATATTATATTTTCGAAATGTAGTTGCTAAAGCTCGAATGCCTTCAGATAATGTGTCCATATCTTGTCAATTTATCTTCCCTGATCTGATTAGTAATGGCAGTCAAAGTGATTTTAACTTCAACTATGTGAGGCAAATTGTAATGATTGTGAAGACTAGAATAAAGAGGAAAATAAATAGACCAGTAAATGAGTTGTATCTGATACACTTTTTATTTTATAAAATTTATTTCTCGTTACGCAACAAGCATAATGGAACAGATATTAACTTGAAAACTCCTTAGAAAGAAATCATGCTGTGTACAATTTTACCAATGTATGGAAAAATAGATTCACTTTACTTTACAACAGAAATGCACAGAAACAAATGCACAAGGTTTGTTTTATGCAAAGACACACTGCAAACAACAAAATTAACACGGTATCGAATTTTCAAAGTTTAGGAAAAGATCTTTCTAGCTTCACTTGCCATTAGCAAAACAAAAATGACTGAATAGTTAGTGAAAATAGTGCACTTACTTCCTAAACGACTTTTCAATATTTTAATTTGCTAGAGCTAGACCTATAATAAACTCGTTCCAAACAACAGTTTTTTCTCTTACTTTGCTCAAATGAAAGTAGTTGTGCTAGTTTCCACTCTAATATTCGATAACCATTATTTTTATCACTACAACAGGTGATTTCATTAAAGGTTTCTCATTACAAAACTACATTGGTAACGATAATTTCGATATATATTTTCAACGTTGTGACGATGAAGTGCAATATCATATAGTTATATAAGATAAGAAGATGATGAAGTAAAAGATATGAACAAAAATGATTGTGAGAAATAAACAAAAAAACGCGTACGAGAAGTATGCAATGTGCAAAAATGTAGTTCCTAGAAATTATAGGAAAATGTGTCACGGACATTAGCCAATGAGCTTTGTTGTCTCATGCAGTGTTGTGGTCTTGGTGAATAGATTGTAAAATGTCCGTATAGTTGATTGGACTGTCGAATTTCCGACCATTGCCAGCAATACGTGTTCCAATTATGTTTCATAATCGTTATATTTTTATTTTTTTCTACAAAACTTCGTATTATTCAGCTATTTTTTCCGTAACAAAGTACAAAACGTTCATTCCAAATAAATAACAGATATATCCTTGTTATTGCAAAGATCCAAATGGACGTCTTTTGTTAAAATTAAAGTTGCATGGATTTCTTCTTGAGGACAGTTTTAAAATGCATGGAAGGATTCAGTATTCAAGATAATGTTCAATATAATTAACAGAAGCGAATTTAGTGGTGACTTTCAGGACATTTTACGGCATAAAATGTATTAAGTACACAGGAAGAAGATTTCAAAATGATTCTCAGACCTATGTATTCATTGATAAAGTAGAGATGATAGACATGAAACAACTTCTTTGTACAAGGTTATGTGACGATGTTTCTTTCCAAAGAAGAAAACCCTTTTTCTGATATAGACTCATGTTGCAAAGGACCCTGTGGTGCATAAATTGAAATAATATTTTTACTCCATATGTTTGAGCTCACATCTTAAGAAGAATGGGCTCTAGTCAATTGATATTCAATGTATACATGTTTTTTTTCAATATTTTCAATTACAAAACAAATTGAGCACACATTTCAACTTCACAAAATACCGTGATTACAAAGTTTGATATTAAGTTTTTGCACTGAACATTCGAAACAACAATGTACGATTGCTCAACAATGTCGTTGTTCTATGTTTGCGCATTATGCTACAGAGTTCAGCTGTTCCTGCAAACGAACCTACACAAACTTTGTCCATTGACTTTCGTCATTTTGCCTATCATATTATGCCATGATACTGCACATCAGATCTGAGATGCTAAACACTTTTAAGCATCCATTTCCGTTCTTTGTTCCTAAATCTTTTTAAAGGTACTGTAAAACCTTCTGCATGCATGAAACCCTCTGTTTGGATGGCACGTTCCCAATCCAATCACAAAATTCATCACAAGTTGCTAACATCTGCAAGGATTCGTCTTCCTCCGATTCAACTCTTTCAGTTTTCCTGTTTCAAACATTTCGCACTTTATGTTGACCTGTGACTTTTTTCCAATTCACTCTGTGATTTAGTCAGCTTGACACCTGGGGTTGTACGAATTCTTGCATGAGACAAGTCTATTCGTTGTGGTCTTTGAGCTTCAGTTGTTGGTACCCGGTACTGTTCTCTTACAACTTTGGGTGTTTCCCCTAAAAGTTCTAGAATGGCATCCACAGTTGTGCAAAGGTTGTCTTCAAATGCTTCCATTCGCCTGCAAGAAAAGCAAGTTTTGAACTATTGTTGGACCTTTCGCGAATTTTTTAGGCATAACAAAATGACTTTGTTTTTTGAGAAAAACACATGTAAAAGAAATGTTTGTACTCACTCATTTATGGATTCGAGCCTATCTTCAATATCAGCCAAACTGTGGATATTTCCCTTATCAGGATGCTGTTGGATTTCATAGTCTATGGGACTTTGCCCCAAAATAGGCCCAGTGCTACTGGACGACTTAGATTTAGGAATACAAGAAGTGGAACTGGAACCAGACACTTCCGGTGAGATTCCATGTGAAGACGCAACTGCATGTGCTGCTCGCGCAAACACTTGGCTAAGATGGCTGACTCGATGGATTCCGCGCACTTCTGGTCTGGGGTGAGGAGAGTATCTTTTAATAGACGTGGCTCCATCACGTACACCTGCCATTACCTCAGCTACAAATACGCAGAAAATGTTATTTTTAGAAGCTCACAACAGTTGCCTTTTTTGTTCGTGCGTTTTGTTTAAGATGCGCAGGGAAAGTTGCCGAGCCGGAGTAGTGGAATGGTTAAAAGCGTTGTGCTGCGGCACACTCAGTCGTGAGTTCAAGCACCACCAATATTTGTGGCTATGTCTGCAATTAAGTGGGTCAAAGGGGCTCTTGCATGCAGGAAAGAAAGCATGCAAGCAAGGGGTCCACCCTGGCTTAGAAACCCAGGGCAGATGTCACCAGAAGTCCAAATCTCGGGTATAAAAAATATCATGGACTAAATGTATCTTTATTTTTGTTGCTTAGTTTTGTAAGATTTGTCTCTTTCTGGTGTTGATCTTGAATTTTCAGGAAGCAACAAATCAAACTATGGAATGTAGTAACTCAATATTAGATAAAAAATAAAAAAGTTTGAGTAATTAAAGAAAAAGAAAACGAAAATCAATTAAAAGAAGGGGATTCTACCTGCACAGGATATTAAAGACGGAGACGTACGTTTGCCGCTCGCAGGCGAGCCCGGAGAATGCGGACTCGGCGGACGTAAAAAATTATTATCTGTGGCGCACTGGGGCGATAGCTCCAGAATTCCGACACGCTGGCGCCCCCTGCCTTCGTCATCACTGGAATCCATCGATCCGTGTCTCTCTGAACTACGCGATCTTTGAGCAGCGTATCTGCGTCGCAACCCTGCCGCTCGTGCTGGAATGAAGGTGTTTTAACGGGATAATCACAATGAAATCACTAGCATAGTATTCCATGGGCATTATAAAAGTATAATGTTAAATTCATAGACAGAAAATGAATAAAATCAAACTCACATCCTCCGTCGGAGCGCATACTGCCTTTACACTGGAGCCGCGGACGCTTTTGACGGATGAATTTCAGAGTTTCATCATCCAATTTATTAGGTGTTGTTCGCTGCATAAGATCGCCCTGCAAGATATATAAGTGAAATATCATGTCCTTTGAATATATTTTATGTCATACACAGGTATAAAAATCGTTGTTTCAATTGTTAGACTATTGCTCATCTTCAAAATTCATTTTTAAATAATAAAATACATAAAATATCACTTCATAATGTAGCATACACACAAAACGATTGTAATTAAACATTAAATATTGAACGCGACCCTTATTTCCTTGATTAAAGTATTCATGCAAACTAAAATGGTGACCAACATCACAGATCTATGTAATAAATATCATTTTAACTGCTCCACTGCTGCAGACCAGTTGAAAACAAGACTGGAAGCCTAAATATTTCACGAATCATCATAGCGTAACCGATTCATGATATTCATACACAACATTAAATTTCCGAATGCTTAATGGTTAAAAAGCTAAATATTTTTAACAAGTACAATTCACAATTACTAACGCACATGCTGCAAGCTATACATTGCAAATATTTCATTTCATTATATGTCATAATTTGTGTTGTGCACTGGTAACCAAGGTGCATGCTTATTTTTTGTAACGGTGGCCTCTAATGATAATATACGCATTTCTGTAATTTTAAAAAGGCATGCCATAATTCATAATTCACGTTGATATTTTCCATTTCTTACCGATTGGTGAGTCTACCGTGTTCGCGTAAGGAAATCATGGCAGATTAAAACGTGAGTTCATCTATAGGGGTAAAAAACCTATTAATGTGTATTCCCTTAAAAATTGTCCGCTGGGCCCTGTTCCCTTGTAAAAATCGATTCAGAGTTGCCTAAAGTAAACCACAAACTTTTATAAAAAAAATATGAATTAACATGAAAGATTCAGGTTTTTCTCTAATTGCTCTGAAGATAGGGATGCGATGGAAAAGAATTGTGACATTTGGTCAAGAGAATCTAAACAAAAGGATCTAGATCTATCTTATAGAAGAGGTTCGCTGTAATCTAAAGTATTCAAATTCGCTTCCTAAATTAAAAGAGGAAGCTTGACTCTAACTGTCTATCTATTTTCTATGTATTTTCTGTGGAATTCCAAGATCAATTGATTTGTGTTGACTTGACCATGTCAAAAGCAGAGATACCTTTTTGATACTTACATGCCGAAGATTGAACGTCACAGTGAACTTGTAGAGGAAATCTCCTGCGAATTCTGGATACATGTCCAGAATTTCCTGCAGGTCCGTGAGCATTATTTTATGAAGGTCGCAGTAGGAAAGGGCCCTCACACAGTAGTTGGACTTGCCTATGGTCGATCTGTCCTGTGGTCGAGATTCATTGACGTTTTCCCCAAATATGTCATCTTTACCTGAAACAGTCCAAACTTTTATGTGTAATTTCGAACTGATAAGTTTGGCGTTTCAAATACATTGACGTCTTCAAGGACTCATCTGCCAACAGTTTCCCAACTCTGGTGCTGGATAAATAGAATTGTATATTTGTTTTGTATTCTTGATAAGCTCTGCCAAACTGGTACTTCCAGATGTGCATCAAACTGTGATTCATCATCACTTTTCAGCGGTCTTACACACTGTTACAAACATAGGCTTTTCTGAATCCTATTTCGCCAGTGGCACTGTGACTTCAATGCATTTTCAAACGCATCTATTTTACATAAAGTTAGTGAAAATAAAGCCTAGAATCAGATTTTGTAATTGTTTTTGTAATCCAACCAGACTTATCAATGTTCCTAGTGTATTCATGCCAGAACATCTCTTGTAGTTAAGAATTAATTTAAATTACCTAAAATAGCCATGACAATGTCATCTTTGAGTATTTCTATGGAACCTCGCGCTACAAAGTATATGGCATCTAGAATGTCTCCTGGATGTATTAGAGTGTCTCCTGGTGGGGCATGGGTGGACTTGAACTTCATTGATAGGGCTCTCAAACAACCTGCAAAAATGATTTCGAAGGTAATGTCTTCAATAAGTTAATGATAGAGGTTTTTAAAATATTATGGAAACAGAAAAAGTAAAATATAGTTTTGCTGATCACCTTCTCCAAGAATTTCAATTCCCCGCGTAATACTAAAGAGTCCTCATTGTTAACATTATGCTACAAATAGATTACTTACAAGTTGGGAAGTACATGAAGCCGTCTCAGGATCCGAGACTGCAGGGTATAGAGAAACTTTGGCAGTGTTACGTAACAAAGTTTCGCACTTACCAGGACTCCCGCCTTTAAAAGCTGAACAATTAGTAAGCAGGTTCCTGTTCAAATGTAGGCACACGTCAGCTTGAAGGCAGTCCGGAAAACTCTTAAGGACCTAAGAGAGCATTCACAAGAAAAAGTGCTTAGAACCGTGAATTTGTGGTTTTGTATTGAAGACATGGCGTGATCGTACAGAAAACAGTACTAAGGCTTCAGCCTGAAGTCTTAAACTGAACCTTTTAATGTTACACAGAACCTTTTGTGAAAAACTTTCTTTTTCCACATCAACCAGAATTATTATGTTTTGGAAAAGGTCTCAACAACTCCATTCAAATTACAGCTTGATAATCTACCGATCTGAAAATAAAGTTAAAAAAAAAGATCCGTCTGGATGCCAAGTCTGGGTCCTGAAATGATCAGATTAATTTTTAGAAGAAAGAGACTGACCCTCTCGTCGTCAAACATAATGACATTCATGGTATTTTCATATGGTCTAACTCTCCTTCAGGTTACCGGAATTAGGAGCTTAAAAAGTGTGATGATCAATTCAAGAATCTGCCAATCTGATTTGATCTTCACACTACGCCTCTTTGCTAAAGATGGGTAAGCCAGTAGCGGATCCAGGATTTGGTCAAGGGAGGTCCAGAAATTTTTCCCACATTTTGCTAATGATGTGAAGTGAGCCAATATCCAGGACCCACCTAAGGCCTCTGGAAGCTCTTGCATTTTTAACTGTCAGATATATGCATTCTTCCACTTTTCCTAGTACTTTATCTAAACATTTTTCAATCAACATTTGTGTAGATACATTACATAATGCCTATTTCAACACAAAGATTCTGGTAATATTTGCAAATGCAATGTTCCTTTTCCTAAATATGAGAAATTAAGGATCTTTTGTTCTTTTGATTTAATTTGCAGAGGCATTAGTCTATGTAAGCCAGGGGCTGTTGAATTTTATACTTCAAAATATGTATCTTCCTACTGTTCTGAGCACTTGAAATTTCAAAGCAATTTTATATTAAAATATTAATTCCCAGACAATCTTTACAGACAAGGTAGGTTATGGCTAGAGTCAACATAATGTAGAAGTATGCACATAAGGAAAAGGAATATAAATGAAATCATGAGCAGAGTGAGACCAGAACAATTTAAAATGTAATGTTTTAGTGAACAAAGCAAGGCTGAAAATTATTTGAAAAATATAAAATTAAGGTCCTAAAATTCATTGTTTAGCTCTTTGCCCCCCCCCCGGGCCCCTGGATCCGCTAGCAGAAGCTTAACAGGACAATTTAGTGCTAGTCTATCTGTAGTCATTTTCAATCATAGATTATGATATGTGTAAAATTTACATCGGGAGAGGATTTGTTCGAAATATAATGAAAGTATAGTTTGTACATTAACACCCTGGAGGAACATCACAAATTTCGGACAAAAATGGAGATATCACTAATTTCTGACTTTCTGATTACCATGTAAGTCTATGGGGATTTCAGTTTTTCAATGGTGGA
>JBCAUG010037363.1:0-10021 GCA_038406175.1 Haplosyllis leylae | reverse complement strand
TTGTCCTCTCTGAAGATGCCAATTTTCGTGTGCTTCTTGGGTACACCCCATTCATCTATTCATCTATTCATCTATTGCACAGCTTGTGAACCATGATTTGAGTAATTTAACAGACTCAAACTGTGTGCCAATGGCAATTAATGCACTCATTCGGCTCCGTGCATTAATTCCCATTAACACACAGTTTTCTGTCTGTTAAATCTTACTTAACACAGTCGGGCTATGCCCTTCATGCGTTAATTTCTCAGAAACATTCACTTCTCTGTCCATTAAATCTTACTTATTCATAGGAATAACAATAATAGGTGGAACAACAAAGCCGATTCTTTAGTTGTAAAGATAAAATTTGCGTTAATTGCTAGTGATGATTAGGTTGAAGGAATGTATTTTCTTACAATAACGTCATGTTAAACTTTTGGATTTGTACCTTGACACTGTTGTGGACAGGGAATGGTTACTGATAGATGTTGTGTACACCGTACCATCCTCCATCCTCGTCTCATACACCTTCTTGTCACCCATTGTAACTGATTCTCTGATGCCCAAATGACAAGTATGAAAAAAAAGGATTGTTTAAGACAAGATCATTCTGCTTGTTTTTGGGTCAGGTAGCTCGTGTTCCAAGAGGATTAGTCAACAGTTCGAGGTCTGGGAGGGACCAAGTGGGCAGTTCATGGACGTACCGACAATTACCCCTGCAGACAGACAAACACCTGTGAAAACATTACCTTTCCTCATACTACGTATGTGATCGGTAAATAAAATTCATTGAAAAAGCTTGCAGAGAGCGACTGATTTAAAAATCATACCTGGGCGACTGATGTTAATTCCGCAAACTTATATTCCAGAATTAAATTTACGATTTAATCTAAAATTCACATTCAGCTTGTAGTTTTTAAAATTTAGTTTTTGAAATTATAACCCACACAAGAAAATAAGCTTTTGTGATAAAACTATATTGCAACTTGTTTGTGTATTTTGGTATCTCGGTCAAAAGATCGATGTGATCTTGGATACTGCTGAACTTTTTGTGTGTGATAAGTTAGAGGATCAAAGTTTAACGTATTGACCGACGATATGTCCGCTTTTAACATATATATCTGATCTTTGATATTGGATTTTTCGTATTGTGTACGTTATATAATTTGTTGGCATGAATATCTTGTTCAATATCCGTGCAGGTCACTCAAGGTTAATTCAAACTCAATCCTTTTGGAAGAAATCGATTTGTCAAGATTTTTCAGATCCGAGTTTCCCTCCACCATTAGGGGTTTCTCTTATTTACCACTTGGATTTGTTAAATTGGTCAAATTAGTTGCAAATATGAATTTCTTACCAAAACCCGTGACTGAAGCCAGGGCGTCTCACTGTCTTATCTGATTTCGGGGTGCAATCTCGCCTTCTTATTGGCTGTCTGCGATGGTGTCTGGGACCAGACATCATTCAAATGACATCACAATGTGATCTGAGTCAGATCCACGCATGGGTCCGAAGAAGGGGTGTGGCCAATTGGCCATTGCATTGGGAAGACCTAAGACTCTAAACAATCTCATGAGATAAAAAAATTTATCACATTCCTCCCCTACAGGTCGGGCATTTGAAGACCTACTCGTGTTGTCTTCCCCTGACTCACCTCCTTGCAATGTGGTAAAGTATAAAGTCAAATACCTTGCCAATTAGACCACAGAGCTAGTTGTCATGAATTGACATACACCACTGGTTTGTCGAATAGGTTTAATTAGCTCAATTTGACCAAGGTTTTGCAAAGGGAAGTTTCATTGTTAAAATTCAATGTTAGTTCAAAGTCAGTTCACAAATTGTACCTTTATTTTTATTATACTGTGTCAGAAAACTCCTTTTTAGCAAATTTCTGGAAATAACCAGAGCTTATGACTGCAATGGTGAAAAATTTGATCTTTCCTACAAGCACATGAGTGTCACAATTCCATTGAAATCAGAGCCATCATTTAACACTTAAAAACATCAAAATATAGCTTGGTTATTTTTGAAAGAGTAACTGTGATCATTATTTAATTGTGTTGGTTAATTTAAAATATATTCCGATACAAAAAAGGCATTGATATTCTCTGAAATGTGAGAAGGAGAATGAATTATGGGTGAATTATCTTAACTTACTTCACGGTGAAACAAATAGAAAATCCTAAAGTCTAAAAATCCAGCAGAGCTTATTTTTGTCTGAAAACGATGAATAAAGTGTTTTGGTCAAAACTATGAGACTATCCTCAAGGTTTAAATATGATTAATATAAGTACAACTCTGTACCAGGAAATTCTGTGTTCCTACTCAAGCGATATTCTGGGTATATCTTACAAGCAGAATAATAATTGAATTTTATTTCAAATTTGAAAGTTTCTGGAATCAAACAAAATAGTTTAAAACTGTGAAAATGTTCATAAAAAAGGATATATGCTGCTCCCAATATTGGGACAGTCATAGATTTTTATGACAGGAAGTCATTTATTGCCCGAGATCCCGATGATATTATGATATCTGTAAACACCACCCTCGCCACTTGGATTCATTGTGCACCATATTATTAACTGTTTTTATCTCATCAATTTTGCATTTTATCACTGCCAATCACATTGATTTCGGAAAGTAGATCAAATTGAAAGGGATAATTTCAGAAATTAACCCAAGTCTCTGATTTTCAAATTACAGTTTCGTTCTGCTTTTCATTGTATCTTTGGAATAACAAAGAACTATTTATTTTTAGCACACCTGTTGACATAAGAAAACGTGAACATTGGGGTCTTTTTAGGCGAAGTCTAAATACGATAAGCATTGATTTTTGAAGGATTTATATCAACGCTTCAGAAAATTTCGTATAATTTCATCTGATTTGATGAGGACTGTATGGCGGTGCCTGTCCTGTAGTATTGACGACGCGTGGAGGTTTAAATAATTACAATTGACAATTTACATCGAGAAGTATTTAAAATTTTCAGCAAAAAAATTGCCTCCAGTGGGAATTGAACTCACATCACCAACCATCACTGGGTTGGAAGTCAGATGCTTATTCCACTCTGCCACCCAGACATGTGCCCAAAAGAAAATCTTCAAACTGAACTTTGTTTCATGCTCCATCTCACTTTTTGGGATTCAATAGAGCAAACTTTATAAGGGTCTGACAGTCTGAGACTGGCAAGGAATGACAGATTGGCAGAGTTGGATGAGCATCAGAGCTAACCCAGAGATAGTTAGTGTTGTGAGTTCAGTTCCCACTGGAGAGAACTTTATTTTTTTGGCTGAAACTTTTTTAAAACCCCTCGATGTCAATACTGTACAGAAACGTCAGATTTGTGTTATAAACGAAAATCTCGATTATATACTTCCATCCAATGAATCAATTTCAGAAAGAAATTGTCCACGAATATGGAAGTAATATTGTTGTCATGTTACGCCCCATCACCAACACAATGTCCATCTTGGATAGTGTCTATGGCTAAAAAATACAAAGTAGTTTTCGATGCTAACTGTTAAAACAAAATAGACCAATTACGAATTCCGAAGAAATAATTTCACTCTGATTTATTTAAAAAACAAATAAGTAAAACATTAGCGGATGCAAAACTTTACAAAACATGGAATCAATGTGTTATTATTTTTGATTACTTAGATCAGTCTCATGTCATTTCCTGCCTTCACATCAAAAAAACGAAACTTGATCTACAAAAGAGCTTCAATAGTTTCAATACGGAAATTGTAATTGATTTCAAGCCTAAAATATAATTGGAAATGTCAATTCTCATAACTATCTATTTGGAAACAACTGTCAATCAGAAGGCGCACTTATCTAATTAATGTATCCCACACAATTCGAAGTTTGTCAAAATATACATTTTGTGAATAGAACTTTCCGCAAAATTTTTAAGGTTGTTGAAGCCACCTTCTGATTTTACGATAGAGCTTATTCCATCCGATAATTGATCTGCGGATTCCTGAAGAAATTACAAAATTCCTCCCTATGTAAAGAAGTTTATACATTTTCTTCATAATTAAAACAACACCATTTGAAAGACACGAAAGTCCTCCTGCGTGACCGCTAGAGGCATACCGTACTCGCTCTTGTGTACTGTCTGGAGAAGTATTTGGTTGGCATATAAAACTTGAGCAACATTTAGGTTTTTTCGAAACAAGCCTCTTTACAAGTCCACCGGATCTGAATGTAAAACATAACAACGACTTATACAGATACATTTTTGCCAAATACTAAAAGTAAAAAGAGAAAACTCAGAAAACTTACATTTCTGAAATCTGTACAATAATCAATTGTATGTGAACTATTTTCATTTGGATATATCTATCACAGGTCGTTTTCAGAGAGGGATACTGACCAGGATACGAGACAATTTCTTTTTACCCCATGACCGTAAAAAGAATATCAATAGGAAAAATGGCCCCTTGAGTTTATTTTTACTTTTTCAAGTTTAATACAAAGCTCATACAAATCATTGGCCAGTATCCAACAATAAACTATACTGCTTTCGGTTGAACCAATTTAGCTAATTTTTTTATTACTAAATATTAGCTAATAGATTTGCATTAACCTTGAAAAAGTGGAAAAACTCAAGGTGCCATTTTTCCTATTGATATCCTATAAATGGTCATGAGGTAATAAATCTTCAGTTGGCACTCCAGTAACAAGACTACTGAAGCTAGGTAATGTGTAAGCTATGTGTCTTGCGGCTCGGAACCCTTGCCCAGGCTTTGTGCTTAGGTTTTATACCCCCTTTGTAGGTCTGCTATTGGGTGTTATGTAATTTTGGGCTTGCCAACTTAAGCTGTCCATGTAGCCATCTAATAAGTATATATGGCTTTACATTAAGGGAGAATGCAGCTACTTAAGGTAATCATTAGATGTATTACCTTGCATTACACCCTGACTACAGTGTTCTCTATTGTCTTTTTCTGTGGATTAATTTCCACAAACACCCAGCTGAGGGCCTATTATTACTCCTTAAGGAGTTGACACCTGCTACAAGGAGTGACACTCTACCTGTCTGCACTCAACTTGTTGAAACAAAATCTGAAAAAGAACTCAGTACAGGTATGGCACACCTTTTCAGGTTAAATTAACTAATTGAGGCATTTATGAAGTAGTTATAAAGATTACAACACTTTACATTATGAATTTTGGTATTTTTTACTTTGTTTTGTTGAAACATAGAACCGAACTTCACTGCTAAAATCCCAGTGTTTGAACACTATAATCACTCAGAAGTATTAGTAATCCAGACTCAAGCTCTTGCATGCAGACAGATAGACATCCAGACAGTATCCACAAAAAATTCAGACAGATATTCCTATTCCTTCATATAGAAAAAATTAATCCAAAATTAGCACCAAAGTGATGTGTATGGTTAGACAGCAGACCAAGCAATGCAGTCCGGGCAGGCCAGCTGGTCACTCCGTGACTCCTTGGCCCTTCACCCTACTATTATCTTTGCTTTGCTCCCCTGACTTTCTAGGCCATTTTCATGGTCTTCAAAAGGCAAATTGAGGATTCTATCAATACAGTGACATCAATAGGAACGCAACAAAGACTCATGAGCAAAGTTGAACATTTGTGAACAAAACTCAAGGAACAAAGACCAATTATGTGAATCCAACAAAAGAGTCATTCATAGTCCTGTGTCACATTGAGGTGTAAAATAGTTAACATTGTCAGACTCATTGTGTTCCATTGGATTTTAATGCACTCGCTCACTGCGCTCACTCTGTCCGTTAATATCCAATGAACACTGGGTCTTTCATATGTTAACTATTACGTATCCCGTACTAAATACAACCCGTGTCCATGTTTCACCGTATTCACGGTGATCTGTGAAATACAAAGTCCCAACAAAGAAGGCAGCATATGGTAATAATGGATATGGGAAAATTCCAATTCTTTTTGGTGATTTTCCGAAATGTAATTATTATAATTGTCAAATAGCCTCAACAGAATCCAGGATACAAATCTTGATCAACCACTAATAGACAATAATGAACGAGTAAAAAGGTTATTCTCGTGTCATCTCAAGACAGCCGTGCTATTATATAAACTTAAAGGTTTTGTAATCACTAATGTTTGACAATTAATGATGGATTATAGTCTAATTTTATCCTCAAAATCCATGCAAATCGACCTACCTTTGCGGATGACGGAAGCAGGATATCACTCAGCGAATATACTTATATATGCTTTTTCACTGGCATTTTCCTTGATTGCCGAAGTGAAGTTATAAAATTCGTCTGCATATCAAAGAGGATTCTATGTTCTGCAGGATTAAAGCCATGTCATGCGAAAGAAGATACTTGCTCGTGCAGATATTTATGTGGACGTGTGATGTGGTATTGAGTGACTTATCAGAAAAGTATTTTGTGACACTAGACAACTATAAGTTAGATGATTTCCCACTAAAGGATATAGATATGACTGAAAACAATTGGACCATAAGAAAATGTGTTTTTGTGTGCAACCATTTAGAGGACTGTCAGACGGTTACGGTTAAAAAGGATAGAAGTAGGTGTAAACTGTTCAGTGTCTCGGTGTTTGGAATTGGATCGACGCCCATCAGAGACAACAATTGGCAAACCTTAAGTACACCTGGTAAGTCCGGCCGACATTGCAAGATTTCTTTCATTATTTAAACATCTATAAATTGCCAATAATTCAACCAAGAAATTGTGGATTTTCCGTCCAAAATTGTGAAAAAGGGCCAACATGCTTCGGCGGCGTAAGTATGGAATAGGATCCCGTAGCAAGATTTTTTTACTTTTCATCAACATTTAAAATCAAGGAGTGAAGAATTCTTCTTTGGTGACTCGTTAATGTGCAAGTCTAAACTTAATTCATTACCAGACTTGCACAAGTCTAAACTTAATTCATTACAGACTTGTGCAAGTCTAATCTTAATTCATTAAAAGACTCTAATACCAAGTATAATACCCCCCTGCACCCAAGTTCCGAGTTTCCGAGTTCCCCCCACCTTCCGTTTCCGAGGTTTGGAAAAATTGCCAAAATAATCATGAAGCAAGCCCATTTCCATCAATAAGGTAACTCTCTACGGGTCACCAATAAAAGTGTAGATGTTATATAAGATACATGAAGGTATATCTCTCAGTGACTTCACAATTCATGTACATTTTGATATTGCCAACAGATTGCAATCCTATATTTGGAAACTGACTATGTATCTGAAGGCATTCTATTTTCTTTATTATTTTAGGCTGGTATCCTGTTGTGAAGTATTCATCAGGGAATGCTGCCTACAATGGAAACAATCCTACGGATTTTTACGCTACTGAGAACTACAATGCCTCCTTCCCTGATGACCTCTGTGCTATAGCTCCAGCTCAGAAATGTAGCAGACCATACAAGCACACTCTGCAATCGTATCTTTTGTCCAGAACTTTGGTTAAAGAGGTAAATTTAATCCATGAATTACGACATAACAATTAACATACGGGGGAAATAAAAGGAATTATGATCGTTCATCCTGAATTTTGTCGCCTTCCCTTTTATGTGAGCAAAGTCTGTGAACTAAACTCAAGATTAATCTGAAACATGGGCGTCAACATAGTTCATCCGATACCTTGGTTCATTTGAAGTTGCCGATTTTGAAATGTTTTCCCCTACTGATGCAATTTTAAAAATGCAAGCATGCGGTGTATTCGCACTGCCCGATTCCGACTCAGATGAAATGTCCGACTCCGACAATATCACTGCAGATTCCTATGGAACCCTTACCAGAATCGGAAGCAGAATAGGAATCGGATCAACCAATGTGAACATACCGTTAATCAGAACATGGCTAATTGAAAGATGAATTTATTCAAAGCTTTTCTGTTTTGTGAAATTGTAAACCTGTAGCTTGAAATGTTAGTACTTTCCTAAATGTTTTTGTTTTATTCTTGAGGAAATTTTTCATGTCACTCACAAATTAGAAATTTAACCATTTTTCAAAGTACATGTTCAATAAAAACATACACCACAGGATTTCGACAATTTTAGTATAACTACCTAGTAGAATTAATATGGATAATCTGAACCATCATAATTTTATGTGCTCATGTCACCTTATTTCTTCTCAGATCAAAGTAAGTGTTTACAAAGATGGAGTTGAAGAAGCTTGGGTAACGTTCTCTAAGAATCCGGGGGTACTTACTGACGACTGGTTCAAAAGTATTAGAGTACTTGACAGCTACCCATGGGATACCACTGAACTTAAAGCCAGCACTACTGTTTATGGACTTAGCTTTGCATCAGAAGATATGTTTTGGTTAATTTCCGAAGGATATAAACACAATTCAGGACTCCTCGGCAGAGACTCTGCACATGCGCACTGGTTGGTTTACAAAACGAATCACTCTTGTGATTTAATGGCTGACACGGAACTTCCGGTGATACTGTACAGTAAGGAATCCGGACCTCGTTACCTAGCAACTCACGGTATAAATGCTATTCACGAGCTAAGTAATTGCAAATTCTTAAAAAAAATTCAAAAGCGAATCTGTCACTTTTTTATTTGCAACTATTTTTTTTATTCTAAAATGAAAACTTTTCTGTTTTGCTGAAGATGTGGGATTCGTTGAGAAGATTGCAGGAAGTACAAAGTATGACATTCAGGGAACGGAAGCGGATACGGTGTGCTCAGATTATCTCCACACTTCCTTGGCAACATGGGACGAGGTCAGCGATGCAAATACTGACAAAAGGTGTGTTTTCTTTGTAACTTGTTTTAAAAGTATTGCGTATGTTTCTTATGCCAAAATACCTGATAAGGAAAAACAATAACTTTTGTGAAGCTAACTATTGTCCAAATTTTACATTTCAAAAATGTGTTGCATATCGGCAAACAATGGGAAGTATAGTTTCTATTTCGGGTCATATCTGCAATGTAAAGACAAGTGATGAGTGCCACATAGATAGTGCATCCCCACGGCCTCTGTTTGCGTTTGAGTTTGAGCTTGTGTTTTAGAGTTTTGGATACAGTCCAATGCTAATTCGACTTTATCTAAATTGTGGAATACAGTCGAATTAACATTTGACTGTATCCAAAATGGCGATGTAAATATTATTGTTTACATTTTTTATACAGTCAGATGCTAAGATGGCTGGATACAGTCACATAGGATACAGTCCAGTAGCATTGGACTGTATACAAAAATGTAAATATTTTGATTTTGAACTCAAACACAAGCTCAAACGCAAAAGCAAGCAGAGCTTAAAAATGCACACCATACATGCCTGCGGTGAGCATGAAACTTGCACAACCCGATTTCAGTGGTGTCCAAATTCAACCTCCAGCCAACCTTCCATTTTCCATCAACAAATAAAAATTTTAAAAAATAAACATAATTTGATATTAAAGATTTCTGTATCTACATTTTTGATCCACAAAGCTCAAAATTTGGCAATAAAAGTTTCAACAGATGTTTGACATATGTCAATTAAGATAGCAAGAAAATATTTTTAAAAAATACATATTTCAATTGCTGAAGAAAATATCTGGACTTGGAATCCAAGTGAACCTGGAAATCAGATCTATTTGAGGATTTTTGGTGGTTCGTGGTTGACGGATGGTTTTCTGGTCACTTTTTTTGGAGGTGAAGGGGAGCTGTGCGCATCCACGTGAGTCACATACAGCTACGGTGCACGGTAATTAACATGCACTTAACACGCAAGGTGGGGAGGGGGGAAACGAACATCGGAAAACTAGGAAAGTTCAGAAAACTTTAAATTTGAAGTAATATGGCAGAGACCATTGGCAGCCATATCGGATCTCATATGGCAGCCATCTTGAATTATTAAAAATGGCTGCCAATTGAAATAGGGAATTTGATGATTCAGCCATATTTTGAAGTGTTTACTCATTGTTGGAGGGGGAAAAATTCAGAACATTGAAGATTCATCATTGGTCATCCTTGGTTAATGGATGATTATAAGAAATTTCATGATTCAGCTATATTTTGATGTGTTTTACTCATTGTTGGAGGGGGGAAGAATCAGAAC
>JBCAUG010037353.1:0-10021 GCA_038406175.1 Haplosyllis leylae | reverse complement strand
TGTACTTGATTTAAAGTTCACACGAAGTAGAAAAAAAATCATGAAGTAGATCATTTCGGTGTTTTCAAGTCGACCCAGGTGATCCTGTACAAAACATGATTAATTTGACTTAATTTGGTTGGAGAGTTTATTTGTTCACAGTTATATAATTCTTTGAAGGAGGTAGAACATACTAGCTTTGATAACTTTGATTTATGACATTTTAAAAGAGTGATTTGGGTGAATTATAGAAGAATCTGCTATTATCGCCCTGAAGTTCAGTATCAGAGGATCTACAGATCCTTAATCCATTTTTACCTGACATGACTAGAACGATACATAGATGTCACACATGTTGTGGTCATATACGAAAATACGTTTATCAGTTTGGAGCAGCTTGTCCACATGTGTAAATGCGTAGACATCTGCATCTCCTGATCTGTGAAAGTAAAGGTTTCTGGAGAGATTTTGCTCCCGAAGCTTTATTTAAATGTAGATCTAATGGTACATGTACATTGATGAAGTCGTAACTCTTTGTTTTATTGTTCTTCACTACAACAGAAAGGTATCACACAGTAATGGAGTGACAAAGATGAAAAAAGCGGTAAATTCTCGGAAATTCGATGTTAGCTCTGGCGCAGCGAACAAGATTGAACCAGAAGAAGAGAGAATAGATGTATCAGAATTTCTGACCACAGAGGTATTGATGATGCAGATTGTAACAATTTTGTTGACATGTTTTCCTTTCAAAGTGAAAAATCTACCACATTGATATTCTTAATACACTTATTTCAGTTTAAAACGTGTAACGCATGTGAAGGATTTTATGGAACAAACTTTAGACAACCAGTATGCGGTACTTGCCACTATTTTTTGTTTCCATCGGATATCAATCTTCCGGAAGACGTTCCTTATGCAGAGGTATCTTCAAATATAGATTGCATTTCAAGTTATTTGTTTGCTTGTGGCATTCCTGAATTTCTCATACTGATACGCAATCATGTCATACTTATCATTGTTCTTTATTCTTGATATATGTTACAGAAAGCAGATTCAGGGGATTCGGGCAATGAAGAACCGTGTGGTGAAGACGACTTTTATGTAAAGAAAGATTCTGAAACTCAGGCTAGGGTAGCAGAACGAGTTTTTGTACCCATAGCTCCCAAAGTGGACCGCCTGGCAGAACGTATAAACAATTTGTCCATACCCAGAGACTATGCAGCCGAGAAAGTTCCTGAGGGTCTCGTGGATTCTTTACCACCTGAAGGTAAATGGATGGATAGTTGAAAAGTATGGAGTAGACTAATTTGACCATAGGAACAGGAGGAAACAGGCCCTGAGGGGTATTGCCACGTGTTTGCCTGTACAGGCTTTTTGGTTTCATAAATCAAGAATGTTTTTCAATTTGTCAGTTTATTCATCGTTTATTTATGTGCACAAATGATTGACTATTTTGACTGAACGTTTTTGGTACGGTTTATGGTTGAGAAACTCCGATTGTCTTGTATATTTACAGTTCTGCTTGGTGTTTTCCGCTACCTGGATGATATTTCCCTATGGACTGCTGGCAACGTTTGTTCAAGATGGCGGCAGATACTGGATGCCGAAACATCACAAGACAGATGGTCACGTTTTATTCAACTTCGTTGGCCATTATTTAATGCACAATACAGAGTAAAGTGTTGGAAAACAATTTACACTAAGCTGTTGGAAAGTGCACCCTGTCGGTTTTGTTTGGAGAGCATGATGCTCCAGGTAAATAGTGGCATATTAGTTTGAAGTCTTAATATGATGGGTTTCTTCCTGTAAAGATATTGAGGTCAGTGTAATTGATTCTCGTGCGATTATACCAATCAATGCCAGTCTAAAATCTAATCAAAACATAATACTTCCTGCACCGTTACTCGGATATATCAAATAAGCTCACGCCGACGAGTACAGTTTTGTTTTCCAATGTTTCTACCAACGTATCTGTACTTGAAATGTGAGGAACTCTGACCAATTAGTTATTGATTTTTATGACGGAAGGTCATGTGTTTTGGAGTCGTGACTGTCCTTCTGTTCGCAGTCAGGGTTTTTTTCCATGTCCCATGATACACTGGGAGCCTATTCCAAGGAGGGACCAGTCAGGACCTGGATCCAGGAAGAAAGGCCCATCCCGCCCCCTTGGTACATCGGCTTTCATGTATGTATTAAAATTGGATAAATAATGATTATGTTTCAGAGTACTCCACCCATAGAGGAAAACTCGTGGAGGCATAGACGATTAAGAAGTGAATTGAAAACACTAAAAACAGACCCCCCGGAAGGTATCCAGGCTACGCCATTGGATAGACAATGTTGCCACTGGCAAGCGTCAATAACTGGGCCGCAAGGAAGCCCATATGAGGGTGGTCTCTTCTTTCTTTATCTGCAGATTCCTCACAGGTACGTAACGTAACCCCTTTGTACACTAAGGATTTGCGAATACGTTCGGTTACAAGTGAAACTCTTTCACTTCCTATGTCATGGTATTGCATTTCCAGTCAGCCGAACTAATATTGTGTGACGGCATAATGCCAGGTGATTCAATTTATTTTATAATGTAATGCTAGAATTGCGTTGTAAACTAAAGGGATAGGTAAATTAGTAAGTATTGTACCGTCATCTTACCCACGCATTGCGGATTTCTGACAATCTTCCCAGAACATAATTCAACGGTATGTTTTTAGGACCAATAGAAGTGCGTTTTTTGTGAGTATTCGAATTAATGTTAGCAAATATTTGTTGTATTTTTAGCTATCCAATGAGACCACCGATGGTTCGGTTCATTACAAAGATATTTCACCCGAACATTAGTCGACACGGAGACATTGGTCTTGATTCCATTCATCATAATTGGAGTTTAGCCCTAACTATTTCGAAAGTGCTGATAAGTATACAGTCACTACTCACTGATCCATTTTGCTATGTGTGTATGGAGCCTCAGATAGGAGCACTTTACAGGAAAAATAGGGCTGAGTTTGACAGGATTGCCAGACTGTGGACTTGGAAGTATGCTATGCATGACTATTTGATGCCATGTGATATCAGTCTAAATGGAGTATGATTTACAGACTGGGTCTAGCGGATCGTTAGCGTTATGTATGAAGTTATGGACATTTATTGGTTGAATGATTTTAATAAAAATGTAGTGAAGAAATCCCAGAAATTATCACCCAAATCAACTTTTTTGTGTTAAGTACGTTATATCTGCTGAGGACATTACTAATTTTTGTGAGACTCATACCCCTGGTTTGGACTGCTGGTGATATCTGTCCTAAGTTTCCAAGCCATGATATTTCCAGGGGGTATCCCCTTGTTTGTGTTTCTTCGCCTGTTTAACACACGAAGCTAAAGTTACTCGGTGCACCCATTGGGTGGGTGGACTTGAAAATGCCTACTTTTTTTTGTTTCACGCCATTTTTAACTTAACAATTTAACATGAGAAGTTCAGGACCAAATTCTAAAGTTTCCAAACGATCAAAACTATCTACATGTACTTGCTGTTTTCCATGTGTAACTTTCCCAATATTGTTGATATACAGTATTCCTTATGAACAATAAATGTCATAAAATTAGTTTTTGTTTCCAATTTTGTGTCGCAAAGGGAATTTAACACCGCAGCATCGCTGCGATATGGTTATGTTGAATGTGATTGTGTGTGATGGGAAATCTCACATTATGAAGATGATGAATTTTACCATTAGCTGTTGAGTCTTTCGCATCAACTGACTCGAACTCAGATGGTAAGAGCTGAATTATTCCCGATGACCCTAATCATAATGTAAACAAGAAAGTCCTCCTGTGTGAACGCAAGAGGCATACTGACCGCGGCATAGCAATTCCGGGGGGACTGAGTACCCCCCTGCTGGACTGAGTACCCCCCCTGGCTGGACTGAGTACCCCCCGGCTGGATTGAGTTACCCCTCCCCCCAGCTGGATTGAGTAGCCCCCACTTGACTGAGTACCCCTCCTCCCGGCTGGACTGAGTACCCCCCTCCCCCCTTGTTAACAGACAGACACCTATGAAAACATAACCTCCCTCCGTACTACGTACGCGGTCGGTAATTAGTTCTAATGGACTTGGATAATTCAAGTGAAATCAGTAGGACTTGAAAATAAATGTCTATTTCTATCTGGATCCAATATTTTAATATCATCAATTCGAAAAAAAGAGGGCTTCCATTTAGTGTGGGATAAATACCGTGGTTAAAAACCGAGGTGATTTTGCTCAAGTGAAATATGTTTTTGTTTGGTCTGAACGCGAAATCACGAAGCATTTGCATCCTTATCGTTTTCACATTCGCTCAGTGTGAATACACCTTAAGACTTTAATTCGCACAGAAAGAAATCAGTGAACCGTTAAACTATTCTTGTTTAACTGCGCTGACTACGCACTGGGTTATGCTGGAAACGGAGAGAAGATTTGACCATGTTCAAAATTTAAACATCTGCACACGTTGCTAGACAGGTTAGTTTATTTGAAATGTGCTCTTTGCTTCAGTTATCAATTATTGGCCATAAAACTTAGATAAAATACTTAATATATTTTTATTTTCCTGCTTTATTGTTTGTGGGAATTATTTTTTCTTGTAAGGTGAAACGCACTAGTTTCTGTTTGGAGAGGTGGGTGGCTTTATTTAGCAGAGGGATGTCCACGAAAAAAACTGAAAATAAGGACCGCATACAAGTAAGTTTATTACCTTTGAACCCTATGGATCGATAGAAAAACTTGAGAGGCCCGATTCACCCCGATATTTATAAATCAAACGATCAGCCTGGTGCCTAGAATAGTGAAATCCTTGGTCTCTTCGTAATTTTGCAGAATTGTGGACATAACTATAGACTTGTGATGCCTTCAGTTCTTTCCCGATTGTATTGTTTACATTTTTACCTTAAAGTCAGTCTTTCATTGGCATTATAAAGTCAGTACTCTAACCAAGTGTATGTTTGTGGTATTTGGTCAGGAAATGTCTCGTGTGCGTAATTGAGACGATTTGCAGTTAATCAGGCTCGGAATGAACCTTTTGACAGAATAGCATTGTTCACAAATGTTGACCAAAGGTACATCGCATTTCGGTATTATAATGTTCTTATCAGGTAAAAGCAGCTGTAGCAATACTTCCTTCAGCAGTGTTTTTTTCTTCCGTTGGTTGATTAAGAAAATGGAGAGCAACAAGCCCTTGAGTAATTTCCATGGGTGAGGCGATGCTAGTCATTTCTTGTTCCAGTTAATTCAATACGTCTAATCGACGGATCGGCAACAAAGAGACGTACTTGCGGGGGAGTAGAAAAACACAGCTCGAATTACACTTGACTTAATCAAGGAAACAATTGCCAGAGGGTTCATGATGGTAAAATAAGCCGTTCGCACTTTCCTAGATTAACTCTGGACAATACGTTCAATTTAGATGAGCGGCCAAGGCTGGAGCGGTGGATTATCACTGAGTGCTAATTCTTACTGTCACGAATTGTTCAGTACAATTTTATTGTGTGGGGCTTTATCAGTTTTTTTTTCCCGGTAAATGGAAAGATTGCAGCTTATTTTGGAAACTGTGAAGAATGGACGAAAGTCAAGAAACAGTTTTTGATTTACCACGTGAAACAGGTCATTGTCCACCCGGTGGCTTCTCTTGCATGCGCTTATCAACTTATTCCTGTTCAAGGGCTCTGTTTTGTATAATCAGATAAATGACACAAAAAAGTCCTCGTGGACGTGAGCTCATTTGACAAAGTTTTATCACGATTATGTCAAAATTTGAGGTTGCCACATATTTGGCTCATTTCTGAATTCATTAAGCGTAGACTTAAACCACCTAAAACTGTAGTGAGCAAAGACAGAACTTAGGCAGTCAATTATAAAAACTTCACCAAATAACTCAAAATCATTCATTTGGGGGCGCAAGGATATATTTTTCACCAAATTTCATCATTTTCAAAAATATAATTCAAGTCGATGAATCCCGTAGAGCTAAATATCTTGACATTCATTGTTTTGATAAAATCTCGGACTGAAGTAATTCATATGGACAAATGAAATGAAGTTTCAATAATTCGCGAAAAACTCGATCTAGAATAATTCTTTTACTTGGTAAGTTTGGAAGAAAGTTGCTGAAATTTACAAAAAAAATTCCCGACATCTCAGTGGGTAATGGAGATTTTCCAGGGGCATTTTAGAAAACTGTCTTGCGACTTCCAAAATTGAGAAACATTGTGAGGAAATATCATATTGTTCTGAGTTTCCTGTGTAAGATGTATCAACATCAAATACAGATAATGTTTCCAGTAACAATGGCAATTCCCTTGCTACAAACTACTTTATTCCATACTGGATGTAGGCGCAAATGGATAATTATTTACAACAAATGTTTGTCATATTTGAAGACTTCCTTTGTTTTTCAGTTTCAGAAGGATAAAGATCTGTGACATTTTTCCCCCATTTTTTTTCTTTTTTATGTTATTTTTTTTTCAAAATATTGAAAGCTCTTAACATATTCAAGAACCCCGTGTGCCTAATTTTGTCTTTAGCCTTTCAAACATTGCAGGTTCTACGTTTATCGAGCAGCCGACAACATCATTAATAATTCTTTATACAAAATAAAAGACAGAATCTTGCACCGAAAGTGCGAACAAAATCTCGCTACAATTTCTATTTCTATTGGTCATAGATCTATGTATTTTGTTGTGTCTTTGGCTTTAGGTTCGGATCATTAGTCACAAAATTGAAAATTATGTGAACATTTTAGATACATGTAAAATAAGGAAGTCCTGCGCGAACGCAACAGGCATACCGCCCGCCACGTAGCAAGTGCTCGCTATGCTGGGGGGGGGGGGGTACCCAAACCTGACTTGGCTAGGTGGTACCCCATCTCTGGCTTGGGGGGTACCCCAACCTGACCTGGATGGGGGGGTACCTCAGCCTGACCTGGCTGAGGGGGCCAGCCTGACCTGGCCAGGGGAGTACCCTTACAGCGTGATTCACAGAGCCAAGGGCAGGGTTTGCGGCCGTACTTGCCTGATATTATTCCTAAAAATCCCTGAAGCCATGAATGGGAACGCACCCCTGAACACCGTACTGGTTTGCAACTTAACAGCTTTGTGAATCGCACTGTAACCTGACCTGGCTATGGGGGGGGGGAGTTCCCAAACCTCACCCCGGGGTACCCCCTGTGGACTGAAAAACAAACTGAAACTATTACCTTCCCCCATCCTTCGGATGCGGGCGGTAAGTATCCTCACATCTTCAAATCAGTGAGAGAGAAAATAACACTGGTTTCTTATGAATTCCCACACGATTGAAATAGTGTAAAAATATCGAAAGCTTTTCCCAAAAGCATGGTTCATTAAACTTGCAAGTATTAACGGAAGGAAATTTTCCTACTTTAGTGCTTTACTTTCCATTTATAGAAATTCTTAAGCTGATTTAAAAGGCATAGGATTGTTGGCTTGTGATTTGGCAAGCGAGAGATATTGATTCAGTAGGTGTAAGTGACGGATCACTTTCATTTCTTCTATTAGATTAGGAAAACAACACAACAAATCAAAATGCTACGAATTTGAAAATGAGATAGTGAAGTAAAAAGCCAGCATAATGTCTTCTTGAGCTTGCACATACTGAATTTTAAAGATGAATTTGTTTGATTCGAAAGAGTAATTGGTTAATGTAACGATTCACGCAAAGTTTATATCCGTGGACCATGGGGTCACCTGTTCTTTCAATCTTTCAAAAGAATAAAACCCTCAAAACAACAAATCTCTTATTCCATCACTTTGTCCATTTCCATGCAAAGACAACAAAACCAACTTGGACTGACGTAAAAAGCTCGGCTACCAAGGTTTTACAAAATACTAAAGAGAGAAGCTGGGGATTGCATGCCCATGTTTGTGTGGACTTCAGAATAGTTGTGCTATTCCAATCGAAATGGGATGTTTTAAAAAAAATTGACTTGAGATACTGTACATTATAATTACAATGACGCAGAAACAATAGAATATTTACTGATTTTGTTTCATTTTGTGGTACGTTTTTGGAAATTAGTACTGTGTTATATTAACAAAGAGAATGAATAATACCCCGGAATCCCTGTGAGGGGACTCGGCTTGCACTCTCCCTATGTCATCACTAGTGGATTCAGGATTTGGTCAAGGTGGCGGCTGGGCGTGGGGGGGGGGGACTACAGGATATTTGTACGATATTTTGCTGATGGAGCAGAGCAAACCAATGTTGGCTGAGGTAAAAGGCCTACCTGATAGCCCTGAAAGGTCTTGCATTTTAGTGGTCAAATATGCATTATTCCACTTTTCCTCTTAGCTTCTAAAATCTTCTTGCCTTGCTCTGCTCAGCATTATTCCCAATGCTTACCTCCATATTAATGTATGTATCCACAGTGTGTAAAAAGATTCGAGTAAAATATATATTGTATCAGTATTGAGGGATTAATGAATCTTTCAATAGAAGATATGTTTCAAAACTTAACCAAAAAGTGCTCAGAAAGGTAGGAAAATACATATTTTGAAGCTTAAAATGCTGTAGCTCTGGGGCCCTAAGTAGATTCCAGACTCCGGGCTATGATTTGCAAAGAAATCCAAAAGAATACTTCAAATCTCTGAAGGAGTAGATATTGCATTTATAAAATTACCCAAATCTCTTTTTAGATAGAAATTGGGAAATGTAAAAATGTATCTACAAAAATGCAAGGTGAAATTTTTGAAGAAAATGTATATACCTCTGGCAATTTTTTTGGGGGGGGAGGAAATGAAAAATTAGGGCTCAAAAATTATGGCCAAACTGCTAAATTATACACTAGAGCCTAAAAATCTGTGGGTCAGGGACATGGTCCCCAGGGCCTTATGGATATAATGAATCTTTATGGACCTTTATGGCCTTATGGACCACACAAAATGAAGTTTACATCCTCCCATTACTAGCCCCAAGTAGATCTAGTTTATTATTCAATTACCCCATCTACCAAATATCACAAATTGATAAATATTAATGAGACATTACCTTGAAATATTATGAGAGAAATAGCAGTTAATTTAAGATGCCTCTCTTTATTTGTCAGATGAAATATTAAACACTGGGTGACAGTGCTGCCATCTATAGTTACTACTATCACTCTCACAATGTTTTGAGAAATGTTTCATTAATATTCATAATATGGGGATAGCTCTGAAGAAATTGACTGAAAATCAGTTCAGGTGATGCAGACCAGTAGGTGCCGCCTCAGTGATATTTAACCGTGAAAGTGCTATTAGCATTAACTCTTGAGACCCGCAGAAAATATATGAATGTCCGTTGTTATGATCATCGATTTCTCCAGTTCGCATTGCATCACTCCCCCGCTCTTTTGTGTCAGTTGTGACGGATGGATTCTACTCAAATGAAACAACCAATGTACATAGATAGAATTAATGTGTGGCAGCCATTCATTGGAAAGGGCATTCTTTTGCTTTAAGTAGATTTCAAAGCTTTATAAATGCGATGATGAGGAGATATATTAGTAGGTAAATAGGCAAGTAAACATGTCCGTAGGCGGGCAAAGTAAAAAAAAATCAATTGACGAATGGAGGCGTATTGTTTGGTGTCTCATGCTCATATTAAGTTTATCTACTTTTAACCGATACTATACCTAAATTATAAGCAGTGTTAAAGGTCTGCCAGAATGAATGTCAAAACACTGACAAAAATCTGGCGGGTTGATCCCAAGGAGACGTCACTGTGGTGCCATCCATTTGAGCATGGATTCTGTGAGATGAAGCTTCTGTCGCCTTTGAGTGGCGTGATAAATATGGATCATATATTTTACAAAAGAAAGAAGCTTCAATATACACCCATTACAATGATTCAAAGCAGCTGATTATTGCTGCTGGACAACTCCAGTGTCAAAGGAAAGAAACACAAGTTTTCCCGCGAAACCGAGGAGGGATCCAAGCAAGGTTTCGGTCCAAGGTCTTCGGTAAGGTCTTCCCTGTTAAGAAAGTGCAAAAAGTTTCCATTTTACTTTGATATTTGTGAATA
>JBCAUG010037342.1:0-10021 GCA_038406175.1 Haplosyllis leylae | reverse complement strand
CCCCCAAATTTTTTTAGATTTTTTTTTTTTAACTTTTTTTTTTAAAAATTTTTTTTTGGGGACATGATTCCTGGGGATAGGTCGGCTATGCAGCGGGCGGTATGCCTCTTGCGTTCACGCAGGAGGACTTTCTTGTTGCCATTAAAGTTAAACATAAAAAATCAGTACACACTTCATTGGGTTTCTTACACAGAAGAATATTACACGGTTGATTAGAAGAGTAATCTCAGTAAGTGACGAAACACAACACTACATCTATATTTTTCATTATAGGAAAATTTACCTGTAATGGAGATCTAATGGTAATAACTTTCCTTCCATGTTCAGCGACAACGTCATACACGACGCAATACTCTGTATTGTTCTGAGAAAAACATGAAAATCCTTTTGCAGACATTTTACAAAGTACGTGTCTTCAGCTGAGCTATTCGATTTACATGCAGATTCAAATACAATTCAGTAACGTATGTGTACTTACCTTGGATGGAGAGAGTTTAACTATCCTGGTGGAAGCTCGTTTGTGTGATATGTTACATAACTCGTCAAATCCCTCCACCTGCAGAAGAAAAATAATTAATCTGAATGTTCCTTAAAACATCATATTTGTAACTAAATTGATGCTCATAATTAAGTGTTCGTAGTTAGATATGTATCTTTTTGCGACAAAAATACAAAAGCGGAAACTAACCAGTATGCAATTCATACTTGGAGGAAAACATGATGGAACCTACACGTTAACAAACCATATTATTCGGTCCCTTGTGTCGACTTTTTCTGAGTGACATTGAACATTTTTATTAGTTCTGTCACGGTGGTTCCTGATTTAACGGTTCGATAGCACATATTTCACTGCACTAACCTTAATATGCATCCCCTCTCTTGTCAGTTCCCTCTTCTGACCATGACCTTCGCCTCGTTCCGTTTCCTGTTCATCAAACACAAAAGCGCCGGCGTTCATCATCGCTGACGCCATCGACGCTAAACCTTTGTTCAGGAAATCTAAGCCATCGATGTCGTCGCTGTAATTTTTACAACCAGAATACTTATGTTTAAAACTAACAACATGTCATTTATACACGAGTCTGAAAGTAATGTAAGGCTTATCAACCGCAATAATAATAGACGTACTCTCCACTACAGTGCTAAGTAGGTACAATTTAGTCCGACAGTCGACGCACAAAAAAACAAAAGCCTTGCCATTGTGAAATAATGGAAAATAAACAATTGGAATACAAGATTGATTGATAAAATTAAAGCAACAGCTGAGGGTAGTTGTTTGGAGGAGTTAATTTCAAAGTTTCGAAGTGTGTTTTCAAAGTCTCAGTTTCTGTTTGAGTTCTGAGGATCTATTGTAGTTAAGGTATCAAGCTCATCAGTAAATGAGGTTGATTTCGGGCAAATGAGCTTGATTGCAGGCAATAACATTGGACTGGATTCCCACACAGGAATCAAGCTTATTTACTGATGAGTTTGATTCCTGTGTGGGAATCCAGTCTAATGTTAATGTCTTCATTGGCCAGAATCAAGGTCTTTATCAACGAGCTTGATTCCTTAACAGCAACAGATCCCCGGAACTCAAACCGAAGCTGAGGCTGAGAGAATGTACGTTTAGAACATATTTTTCCTTTTCCTACAGTTTGTAACAAATCTTACCTCTGAACAATGATCAAACTAAGCACCCATCTACAAAGCTACGAAAGACGCCACCCCTAATTCAAATTACTTCATGAATAATAACCCCTGAGACCACGACCAGAAGTACAGATATCACCTTTCTGAATGAGACAACAACGGAACACAACCCGTTGTATCACAATCGTAATCTACTCTATAACTGTGTATACGCAACATACTCTCTGGTTTATTACTGGTAGAGCTAGTTGGGTAAGAAATGAAATCTTCAAGGTAAGTGTTTAAAGAGAGATTAAGCGTTTGTGAAATATTATTGCCATTTGCAATACTGCATTCTTTAGTTTTGGCCGTACGATGGCTATTAATCTCCATATCTCCATGGCAATGACAATTCAGAACATGATACTTACAGGTCATCGTGCACACAAACTAGGGGAGCATCAACTTGATCGGTCTTTTTCGTGCTGCTCTTCGACATGAGGGTCAGATCGTGCAGATTCTCGGTGAATACCTGTAAATCATCGTGCAGACTGACTTTGGCATCTACGCCCAACTGCAAGTAGAAATCAAAGCAATTCATGGTTGGTGTTCTGTAATTAAAGGGCGCTCACAAGCAAACATTTGAAGTCTTTCCTACAGGACTTACTAATTTCACCTTGAGGTAGCGCACAATAAATGGAGATCCTTTCACGTTCAAAGATAAGATATAAACAAAAGAATATAAACTGTTAGAAAAGTTGGAATTCTTTCTCAAGAGAAATGATTGGAACAAGAAATGATCAAACAAGAAGCTGAATAACCCAAGGTTTCAACCATTCAAATGATGTTATGATTTTATGACTGAATTCGGATATGGATGTGATATTTGAGAAATTATGGATTGAGCGAAATGTTTGAAAATCAAGGAGTGAAGAATTCCACTTTGGCGACTCATTAATGTGCAAGTCTAAACTTAATTCATTACCAAACTTGTGCAAGTCTAAACTTAATTCATTACCAGACTTGTGCAAATCTAAACTTAATTCATTACCACCAGACTTGTGCAAGCCTAATTCATTACCAGACTTGTGCAAGTCTAATTTTAATTCATTACTAGACTTGTGCAAGTCTAAACTTAATTCATTACCAGACTCGTGCAAGTCTAAACTTAATTCATTACTATACTTGTGCAAGTCTAATTCATTACCAGACTTGTACAAATCTAATACCCCCCTCCCCCTTTCCAATGTTCACTTCAATCTTCCCCCACCTTCCATTTGTGAGGTTCATTTCAATGTAACCTTGCATGGGTTCAATCTCACCTTGCATGCTCCCCTCCATGCGAAAATAATATCTTTCACTTTGCGTGGAAAAAATTCCCAAAATAGTGGTGAAGCAAACCCGTTTCCATCAATAAGGTACCTCTATGAGTCACCAATGAATTTGTGAGGTTTCTGAATACAACATACCGGCTACACACGAAAAGGAAATATTCACGGAATCAAATAAAAAGTTATTTTCCTCGTAACTCTGTTAAAATCATTTCTAACACGAATGCCTTTCAGTCGAAGGCGTACCATATCCATAAGGCATGGATCACAGAAACATTTACAACAAACAGCAAATCTACTTTTTATTTGACTTCAATACTGAGCAACCTTAAGCTCGACCTTCAGATGACCTTGACCTTTGAAGCAAGTTTCAGTTGAATATAAGCATGTTTGAATATAAGCATATGGAAGTGGAGGTTAGGTCAAAATGACATTTTATTCATTTGACCTTTACCCTGACATAATGACCTCAATACTCAAACCTGACCTAGATATAGATAAGATGTACAAGTGTATCGAAAATGAAGTTCCTAGCTGTAGCAGTTCAAAAGTTATAGCCTAAACAAACAAACAGACACGCAGAAAGACCTGAGTGAAATTATTAGTCTCCCACATTGATTTTTTTTTAAAATTTAACCTTGATATTCTGTGACCTTGACCCAATGGCCTTAATACACCTTGCCCTTGACATTTTAACATGTCTTAGTAAAATACAAACATGTATAAGTAAAGGTTAGTTAAAATATGACCTTTATTCATTTGTCCTTGAGCTTGACCTAATGACCTAAATACTTAAATTTGACAGAGATATGTGCAAGATGTATCTGTATCCTGAAAATGAGGTTCCCAGTTTTAGTGTTTCAAAAGTTATAGCATGAACAGGCAAACATACAAATGGACAGACCCGAGAAATTATTACCTATCTGCACATGCAGATGGTAGCATATATGCAGATGGTAACAAGACAGCCTTCAATCAACATTAGGAGGCAATACCGACCATGGCCTACCATCATTGCCATGCTAGACCAGACCTAGACGGGGAGAGGGGGTAGGGTCCCCTGGTCAGGGTACTCCCTCTCCTCCCCTACCAAGACCAGACCTAGTGAGGAGTGGGGGTAGGATCACCTGGTCAGGAAACCTCTTCCCCCCTTCCCCTCCATGCCAGTTGTACTGGTTGATACTAAAATTTTACTATCTGTTTGTATTGATGTTCGTTTTCTACTGAAGCTTGCTCAAAAGCTCGTGGTCATCTTGATGTCGAGGTTAAAGCTACTCAATGTCAAGGTCATCACGGTCAAATTACAAACAAAAAAAACATTTTGTGTATTAAACTGCTTCCGTGATCTGCGCGTATGCAGGTAGATGATGGACTTTGACAGAAAGGCTTTTTTGGTTTAGAAAGGTTTCTTCACTCTCAACCGTTTTTTTTTCTGGGTCATGGTCGGACCTGAATCATACTAAATTGCGACTTACTGAGAATTTAAATTAGTGTGATCTAAGATAACATTCTTTTAAAACCAGATGTAGATGTGATTTAGTGATATTCTTAGTTCACATGTCACTTGGTAACATTTAAAATTACACGGTGTTTGCGTTGACATGAGATTGAATAAGAGAAACTTTTCATCTCCATCATCGGTGAATGGCAGCTGCAGTTTTTTTTCCTCGGGATGTTTAATTGGAAATTACGGGAATAAGCTGTGCAAGAGAAGCAATTTAAATTCCATTGATTAAGCAACAATTGATCCCGTCGGACACTCCTTAACGAGACATTCTTCCATTAATTAGGGAAGGCTTCGAGCACGATGACAATAATGAATTTGAGTTGTTTTTGGCAACTTACGTTGTTGTGCATCACAAAACCTGGCAACTCGCATATGGACTTCAGGGTGGAGTTGGCTGATCTTGTTAGAGTCTACAACAGATATTAATAATAAAGTCAGAACTGTTGTGGAGACTAATGTTCTCCTTTGCTATGATCCTCCTAGTTTACTTAGTTACTGTAAATTTTACGATTATTCTAATCAACAATGCGCATTTTACATACTCTCTTCCTTTGGCAGAAAGTACTGGCGGCACTTTATTCGTGCACACGTGTATCACTTTGATAAAATTAGCCTTAATAAGCAACACAATGAACTATTTCTTCAAGGGCATAACGTGGGCTATGGCAGCAAATTCTTTCTTGCTGTTCTTACAATTTTCCGCAATTAACTGTGGTTACTTACCTCGTAGACTTCCGTGATCACGTCGATGGCCTGCGGGGAGAAGTTCAGGAGCAGTTGATCCCGTGAATCTATAAAGATGTACGTGCATAAATCCACATCTTCCTCCTCCTGCGTCCCGGGCGCATCCACTTCATCTTTTCCTGTTGTTTGTTCTAAAAGACAACAAAGCGATATTTTTATTCACTAGCAATGACTACAGCAAAACTATTAACAATTCTGTAATTGATAAAAAAAACTATGTGTAATGAGTAAGTGAGTTTCCGAATGTTGTGGTTTTTTATTTGCAGAGTCTAAGTATTTATATATTTTTTGCATTTATATGTTTCCATTGAGTGGCAACTTCGGAATTTTAGTTACTCTGTACGGCAGAACGACAAAGGGAAGACACCATAGACATCACTTTCGCATCTGTGCCTTTACTTCTTCGCACACCAAACAAGTTTTACTACTCATTTTGCTTAACTTTAACGCAGATATACATCATGCGCTCAGCCAGCTTCACGTGCAATGATCAACTCGGGTCATTTTCGTGCGCACAAATTATCACAAAACACAGAAACATTCAGTTGACATTCAGTTTCAACAGAATACGTTGAGATCATACTCTTACCAAATAGGAAGAAGTCCAGTACATCAGTAAATAGACGTTTTTAGAGGGATAAATTGTCAACCAAATAAAGAATTCAAAATGACATGAATTAGCTGTTGCTGTATTTATGCTTGTTAAGAAAATACCATTTAAAAAGAAGCGTTGTGAAACAATATACAAAAACTACATGTATTGTTACAAGAATCGTGTCCGATGTTGTTACTACATTGTGAATTTTAGTCTAATATTCTAAGCAGCAAAATATGTATCTTATTATCTACTTTTAAATGTATAAGCTGTGCACTCATGTGGTCCGTGTTCGGCTAATAAATACTATTTATTATAGCTGAATGCTTTCGTTTGACTTATCTAACTAATTACGTTTAGGTGCGACTATTCAGAGCGAAATCATGACTTTACGTTAGTGTTGACAGGTGCTTTCCATTAATAAATTAAAGCAAATTACTAAGCAATCAGGTACAACTACGACAACAAGTACAGTTGTGACATTCACGGAATCCCATCTAATTCCGAGTGTGCTTGCTAACCTGCACAGTCGAGTGTGTCTCATTAATTTAAAGTGCTCCTCAAATTACAAAAAGATAGAAGCCACGACAAAAATTGACTGTCTTATTTTGGAAAGCACACAGATTTTTATTTTTATGTGTCTTTCATTGTAAAAATTAGTTGTTAGTGGCTATTAAAATGGCAATATCCCAGTTTGCAATTCGTGAAGCTCTGGAAGAAAGGTTTGGGGGTCTAAACAAATTGCAGATTACAAAAACAGAAGGCAGTTACGACAGAAAGTGTGACACATAAATGTATCACTGATTAAACAAAGTCGCCACTTCAGATATTATTTTGTGTAATGTTACATCAGAATGTTTTCATGCTAGAATTTACTCGTGACAGAACAGATGTAGCCTTTATTATAGTAAAAGGCAAAATATCACGAGGTTCGTGAGACAATTCTACTAGTATTTCGGTCAGATAAATCGTTCACAGAAGAAGTGTTCAATACTTTCATATCTATCGATGTAATGCCATTACTACTTCCAGAGAATATTTGGGCCAAACTGTGATCAAATACACATGAATCCGACAGAACTAAATTCTTGCCTCGTTGGCATCGAATTATTTTTTTACCTATCCATAGTTTTATGGCACTTGAAAACATCCGATGGAACCAGCTGTTGAACTTTACAATTAGAATTATTTACTGAAGATATCTAATACTATATTTAACAGCTGCCAGGTAAGTGCCTGGAACAAAACACTGGGCACGGCTTTACCGTTTTGAACACTTCTCATTTTATGACGGATCACTGAATACAAAACACAAAATGCATGCAACTGAAGGAAACAACATCAAAACAGGTGAACGAACGACAATGCAAAACTACTAAGAAAGAGTCATTGAGGAGTGTTTCTGCTAACCAGCGTCAATATGCACCGGACCCTTAGACGTGAGGAAGACGGGTTTGTCCGGGGAGTCGAAGGCGCTGTCCTCCTCCTGGCTCTCCTCGTCACTACTGTCGCTCGAGAAGATGGAGTCGAGCTTACTGCTGAGGCCCTGCATGAAACCCTCCGGTTCTGAGTCCGATTCTCCCTGCATACTACTGCGGCTTGCTGAATCTGGACACAGGTGACGATGTCGTTTCCGGATGAGAAGGGTCGGGTAGGTGGATGGGTGAATAAAGCATTCAAATTTCGTTAGTTTAGGTAATGTTTAACCTATTAACTTTTGTACATATTTCGTCATTGTCTTTAAACTTTTCATAAGGGGGGGGTGACAAACTTGAGTAATTTGTCTGGAAGCAGGCCGGTGTTTTTAAGTAATTGGCCTTCACGTTCAGGTCAATCACAACCGCTTCCTGGGATTCCATGACTTCCGCTTTTGTTGATCCAAAATTCCGTGATACGATACTACATCATCTCACCTTCCACTTTATTGATTGTTAGAAGTTTAGTATTTTCATTCATTTGTTAGAGATAATTAACATGCTCGGCAGAATTAGTTTCAGTTGCATAAATAACTTAATGAGATTAGCCAGGTGAGGAATTAAGATATTAATCAACTTTTCAAGCATGCACTGACGTCAATTACCCAATTCCCAATTATATGTCAAATGAATTCACAATTCTGTACTTCTAAACCTAAATCTAACGTGGTAAAACAATAAGAAAATTTGATTCTCATCTGTATGTGGTTATTAATTGGTTTCTAAGACTCTACAGTGCAAAATTCCTTGTAAAAATACCTTTGTCTGCCCTCTCCCCTACAAAACATGCAGTATTAAAAGCTTATTTTAAAACGTTCCAAGAACAAGCATCTGCCCGAACTCCAATCTGTCTGTTAGTCACAGTATTGTTTTCACATTTACTAAAAGACAAGTATCACAGGAAACACAGATAATTTTTATTGATCTTTTAACGTTCAAGAATTTTTCATGTGCTCATATACCAGGACACTGCATTTGATATACTTTAGATTTGCGATTTCCAGATGGTATGCCAGGAAATGATTTCTTACAGAATTTTTACTTCATCCCTTTTTCCTTGGTAATAAAGATGATTTTGGTCATAGTTTCATGTTGTCTTTCACCAAAGACGAAGTTGTAAAGCGAGAGTTATGGAACAATGTCCAGACAGTATGCATGACAAGCGTGGATTCTTACCGTAACTACCGTAGCTTTGGTTGCTGCCAAGTCTCATTTTCCTATTAAGTTTGGGTCGAATGACGGTCATCTCCGTCTCTGAGTCGGAATCGGTCTCCGTGCTGTCACTGAGTCGCTTCTGCGTCTGACTCATCAACATGTGGATATCGCCGTCGATATCATCATGCGGCGTTACTTTGCCTTCACCATTAACACAAGCCAATGGATGACTAGCCGCTCGTATAATCTATCATTGCACGAAGAAATATTATTAATTTGCCTGATAAGCGAATGTTTTGTGAAGGATAACAAATCCGCCTTGTTTTCCGACCAACAAAACCAAATCTTCCAAGATTTACATTGGACTTTAGATAAAATTACACAAGGGCACAAATTCAGGAACGTCGTACCTTGATGAGTATTTCCCACGGTCTGTAGTTGTCCTCTGTGTCCATAACAGGCTCAAGAAGTGGTTCCCAAACAGCCAGTTTCTCATTGTAGTAGCACATTTCTAATTGTAATTCACCCACAATTCTCAACTGAAATTTTTGTCAAGTCTTAATCTTTTGCCTCGTCAAATACAGAATAATATTTATTAAGTGTACAAACAATACGTTCCAACGGCGAGTTTTAATCACCGATCTGAAATTGTTATTAATCACATTGACAATTCAGTGCACAATGTAACAATTTACCGATGCCCTTAATCGTAGAAAACGGCCCATGAAGAACAAAATGTTACTGTGCGACTTGTACCTTTATCTCTTTATTACTGTTATGAAAATAAGATAAACACCTGTTTTGTCCAGTCTTTTACATCAGCAAAAAGCGAAGTCTTTAGGCATAAACGAGGTACATGGAAATCCAAGTTCTCGACTTCAAACATGATCTGGACTTTCTTCATCTCCAGTCGTAGAGATTCTTCGAACGGACCGGAATGTTGTAGTGGATACTTCGTTCCTGATGTGTCTTCTACAACAATTTAAAACACTTATTATGTTCCAAGTCATGAAATTTACTCCTCCTTTTTGAGAAGTAACGGGTATTTCTGAATTTTCTTTGAAACTCGGTCAGTACTCCCGAATATCAGCCGTGTACCAACAAATTGATTCATGAACTACTCTTAAGCAAACAACATTAAAACTCGAAGAAACTTTATCTCACCTTCTTCGGGTTGTAGCCATGTCTCTTGTGTAATACGGCGTGTATGCCACAAATCATGGTGAACCGTTCCGGGTAATGTTTTGTCCACGACTTCTTCAGCTTCCTGTCAATGCGAAATATAAATATCAATAAAACGGAGTTTAGAACATCGCGTCTTCATAATAAACAGTTACCTTTTGAAAATTATTTTGGATACAAAATTCTTTTGTAAATAAACTAATTTGCGGAAAACAGCAAATACTTTACTGTTTTCTTTGTGTCTTTAGTAACCACAATTTTTTGTACTAAAATATATAGTAAATTCATGGATAACTAGCGCATTCCCAAATATGGCAAGAAACAACGTAAAAGTTCAATTTAACAACAAGAATGCCTATCAGCATTGTGTCGCACCTGCACCAAGTTAAAGTAATATCAAATTTCATACTAAGTAATACTG
>JBCAUG010037341.1:0-24178 GCA_038406175.1 Haplosyllis leylae | reverse complement strand
AGTTGTCAGAAAAGAGAAGTACTACCCAAAGAAGCAAAGTCCACTATACCCCAAATACCAGCAGAAGGTGCAGCCAAGTCTGAGCGAATACATTATTAATGATGAGTGATTGAAATATTTTCATTCCATGACAAAATGGTTCCCATTCATTCTCATGACAAAATTGCAAACTCTGTAATATGAAGTCTTTATGGTAATTCGGTTCATCCAAGATTGCATGGTGCTCTTGTATCCAGACACAGACAGTAATCTGTATTCTGTGCAAGGCCACCGACAGGTTACAGTGGTCTTACTCGTAAACTGGCCTTGAAAGCCAACGATTGTAAGGATTTTCCATCTTGCAGCTGTGGTCTTATTTCCCATTTATGAGCAAATTTACACAGATTTGGACTTGTACAGCGACAGAGTCCTGTCTGGCCATTTTTGGAGAGAATCCATGCTTCACTCTTCACAAAATAGTCATACAGTCTACCACTGAAAATACACGACATGCATTTTACATAATTCAATTCATGGGCCTGCTTTTTTATGCTTATATCTTGGCTAGCGAAACTCATGAAGCAGTCATTAATAATAGACAGAGTGGTTTATGGTGAAGTTTCTCTGTTGAGATGCTGTTACAGTAAAAACTGCTTTTACAGCTGAAACTACTGGTTCAAGGATAAAAAATGAAGTATTTGAGATAGTATATATTTTCCATATGCCTAATTGATGGAGTAAGTCAATGCCACCACCTGCACACTCTTTTTCTTCCTGCCACAAAAACCAATCTCCAGGATACCCAGAGAAAAGCACTCGCTGTAAACTCACGGGCTCTTTTTAGTAACCAAGCTTACATGTACCGAGAAATCTGTTGATAAAAAGAACCGATTAATGGTAATCGTCGCTACAGAAACAAGTTTGGTGAAAGAGACCAGATGAAACTGAAAGTGCTCCTGTCGCTGAACCGAGGCAGTAGAGTCGAAATGTAGTCCCGTAAAAGTTCAAATGATTTCCTCATTTCTAAATAGCAAAAATTGTGAAAAAGTGAACACAAAGTGATTTGTTTTATTCTATCACAAAAATAGCGAAAATAGTTGAAGATATTCTTTACAGAAACGAAACCAATTTCAGTAAACAATTTCGTAAAATATTCTGATTACCTTTATCTTCACTGGACCCGCAGCTAGAACAGAGCACAGCATTAAGACAGGTAATTTGAAATAATTTTCTATAGAACATTTCTTTTTGACATGTTATCTGTGAATATTATCCTCTGGAATGTCTGACAGTCTTTATTTGATTGTCTCCATTTCTTTTACCCCAAGGAACGATTTTTCTCATGCACAATATTCTACATTATTTACAAAGAAGCAAACGAAATGTGTAACTGAACATCCGAATGGCGACAAAAAGCATCAGTGTTTTCACCAAGAGGCTTTAACAATCAAAGCTTTCAAATGGCAAAGAAATGATCTGGTGTAAAAACTACACTGCAGTATGAAAAGAAAAGCAATAAGCTAAATATTGTGCGAAGCTGTTGGAACGAAAATATTCTGTTACTCAACCAAGTGGGACCAGAGGTTCAATAGAGGCAACTGAATTCTGTTGATTTCCCATAGAAGATTTTCAAAGACTCCGAGAGTCCAATCTTACCAAATTTTCCACTTTGAAGTGAACTCATGGTAATGAAATCCTTATAAGATTCTGTAAAGTTTTCTGCAGTTAAAAGTTTTTAAAACCTTGTCCGTGTGATAGAGGGTTGTACTTAGTTAACTTAGAAAAGCCACCACCTGAAGTTAATACTTCTGTCTATTGCAAATGTTTTTGTGATCTATGTGCATTACACGAATAATATGCCTTTAACTGATAGGCATTCTTGTTTGAAATACTTTCTGTCTTTGAGGAGCCATTGCTGGCAAGAAAATGCCATACTTTACGACTAAGGGCCCGTTTACACCAAGCATCAGTGTTAGCGTCAATGCAGAGTCAATGCTGCGATGACGCTTGTGACATAGTTTTCGTTGAAATCAATGGAAACAAGAAAGTCCTGCCGGAACGAAAGAGGCATACCGCCCGGCTGCGTACCAAGTGCTCGCTCTGCTGTCCTATGCTGGGGGATTGGGGGGTACCCCATCTCAGCCCCGGGGGGGGGCAGGTACCCCACCTCAGCCAGGGGGTACCCCATCTGAGCTGGGTTAACCCCTGGCTTGGGTACCCCCAGCTTGGGTACCCCCCAGCTCAGGTACCCCCTCCCCAGCTCAGGTACCCCCCTCCCCAGCTCAGGTACCCCCTCCCCTGGCTGGGGTACCCCCTCCCCTGGCTCAGGTACCCCCTGGCTGGAGTACCCCCCTCCCCTGGCTCAGGTACCCCCTGACTGGGGTAACCCCCCTGTGAACAGACAGACACCTGTGAAAACAGTACCTTCCCATTCCTTTGGAATGCGGGCGGTAACAAATAGAGTCACTCCAAAATGGGTTGCATCCCATTTTGGAGTGACTACATTCTCTTCATGTCACAAGTGTCATCGCAGACTGTAAATGGTATAAATGGGCCCTAAATTCAACACATACAAATTATTATGACAAATTATTATGAAGGCCTGCTTCACACTGTAAAATGCAATAAAATTTTCTGCTTGGGATATATTAAGATAGATTTATTGCTTTCATTCTTGCGACTGGTGAATTTAATTGAATCTTCTGCTTTCTCTTTTCAGGTATGTATGTTTTATTCTTTCCGGTTTCTGAGGCCCTGTGGAGGCAGATTTTGAGTGGTAAGTTTTAATCAACAGTGACAGGAAAATATGTCTAGTAAATAGTCACAATCCAAATAGGAGATTTGTGACAGGTGAAGTAGATGTATCAAAAACTTGCCATAGGCTAGGTACTGTAGACTGAAATACCGATTACGTTCCTGGCAAGCCCAGCCTTTGAAAGGCAATCCATGATCCATGAACACGAAACCGCTTAGTCTTGATAAGATCAACATGTCATCACATAATAAGCCCACAACAAATCTGGTCTTCTCTGTAGCCTGACATATTTTGATCAATTTGAATCACATTTATGTAACACAATTTTCGGTATTCATTCAATGAGAAACTTTTCAGTAACTTATTCATACCATTCCATTCAATTTAATGTTCAATAATAGTGAGTGGTTTTTTGAGTACAAATTAAGACCTCAGAATGACTGTGTTCTTAAGATTACTGATACAAGTGTACTTTCACTTACAGTGGAGAGTAATGTTCCGTAAATTCTCATTGATGAGCGAATAGAAAAGGAAAGAGAGAGTTAATAACCAGTCAATTCAAGTAATCTTTTTTCTCTATGGATCCGAAAATGATCATATTTATGTAGGTATTTCGTGTTCTGGGAATATTAGCAATGAACGAGGCGCTCTCGACTGGGGCTGAAGATGGTTACGCACGTAACAAATCCCAATAATTGAGTGCAAATCAGCTAAAATCCCAAATTCCCTATGTCCAGTGGGGAGGGGGTAGGTCGACTTTCCAACTTTTGATGCTGAGTCCAAATCTGCTAAAAGCCCAAAATCCCCAGGTCTTGTATGTGTGTGTGTATGGGGGGGGGGTGTAAGTTGATTTTCCAAATTTGATGCTGAGTCTAAACCTGATAAAATCCCAAATTCCCTATGTTGAAGGTTTTTGCTGAATTTTTTCAAGTTTTTGTCACAAAACTATATCACTTCAAGTTTTCATAAAAAGAGTGAGGAAAACTTGCTAACAAAAGTGTTATTTCAGTAAAATAGGATTTCCTTCTACCTTATCGAGCATGATATATTATTGTTCTATCCCAGCACGGCTGGATTGTTTTTATCACTGCGCTGATTGTATTTGGTGAGATTGTGAACCTATCAGAACAACAGAACTGACATGAATTTAAATTTTGATAGGTTGCGCACTTTGAAGGTTTTTCATGCGTCACAGAATTTTTGTGTTTATGTTTCATGATTACAACAAGAACCAAAAATTGAATTCCATTCAGTGAAGAACACTCTGTGGTAAAACGGGCTTTCAGATTTGGCCCTCCAGGCCTTAAAGATAACATAAATTACATATTTCAACTTCAAGGGTAAAATGTGCATAATAGATTGTTGTTTCCATGTCAGGCAATAGCAAAAGTATAATACGTGTTATTGTGTATTACTGCCAACCTACGACTGATATTTGAGATGATTCGTCTTCCAAACAACAATATCTTTTCGACTAAATTACAAAGTCAGTTTGCGTATGCTGAAGACTAGTTTTGTAAATGTTTGGTTCAAAATGTCTCTTAAGGATATATTGCGACTCATTGAATGTTCATTGGGTGGAAGTAAACGTTTACTGCGGTACATGTGATTCTGCAATTGCGTTTGTGGAATAGTACAATTGTGGAACCAAACTGGAGGTAGACAAGTGTTCGTTTCAGCTCCCCTACATGGAAACGGGTAAATGTGGACACGCTATTGATTTCACTGTCGTCCTGAGCTGCTTGTTTCATAATTTCGAATTAAACATTTCAATTTTTGCTCAGAATATTAAAGTGTGGATAATTTGAGCTTGTGTTCTGAGATTTTTTTCCATTTTAAAGTCTAACGTTCGCCTTAATTAGAAATTGAAATTGAATCATCATGATGTCGATGCCGCCAAGAGTAATAAGCAGGTCAAGAAAACCTCTAGTTGGAACTGTAAATCTACTGACAAACCCTAATCTGGAATGGGATAATCAGCCAAGTGATTCGGTTAAGACTGGAAAAGGCGCAAACAGTACGATCAAGAAAAACAGTGGAAAAGTTGCTCTTGGTAATGGTTCACCTAATGAAAATATGGTTTCGAAAAAGCCATCTAAACCCACTGTTATCGGTAGGCAAAGCGGGAACTTTCGTGCAAATTACAGAAAGGACAAGGAAATAGATGCTGAGAAATTGCCGAACACGAGAACAAATACAACGAGAGTGATACCCGGAATCCAGAGGTCGAAATCTTCTTTATCTTCATCCAGTTCTGGACGATATGGGAAAAACACAATTCCCAAGGAAAGTGAAAGGGAACTTTCTTCTCTTGAGGTTCGAGGTTACATTATCAGCAATAGTGACGTGTGCAAATCAAGATTAATGCACAAAGACCACCAAAAAGGGACCAAAGTCGTTAAGAAAATATTACCCAAAGGGAATGAGACAGAACTGAATTCAACACGTCTTACAAAGAGCAAAGCAACAAATGGAAAGATTTATAAGACAGGTTTTTCAAGGACGGGACAAAACACAGTGGTCAGACCTGTGACCAGGGATGGTTTAACCGAGAACAGTAAAATTACGAGGACCAGTAACGGTACAGCGACAAAATTACCTTCCACAAATAACAGACAAAGCCCGGTAAAGGTACCACCCAATAGGAATGAAGCAAAAGCAACGAAAATAACAACTGGACTCTGTTTATCCTCTTCACAGACCAAGAAGCATGCCTCAGCGACTCCAAAGTATGGCGGGATCAAGTTGTCTTCGACCAGAGTTGAACAGAGCATTAGGGATGTGCCAGGTAAAGTAAAAAGAACAAGGGTGGCTTCTCACAAGAAGGAACAAGACGTTACAGACGTAAAACGTAACGAAAAAAGGGATCCGTTGACTACATTGGAATCTGAAGAAAACTGCCAAAGCCAACCACGCAAAGTAGACAGAAATGATGTGTCCGCCAGGAATAATGAACAGTACGTTTCCAACGTTCCATTCACAGACAAAACAACGAGTTTGATTTTCCAATGTTCTACTGAAGAGACCAGTGCCACCACACTGGGCACTATTTCCAGGCTGAATATTCAGGATATACTTTCTAAATATTCGGCTATCCGAGAAACGCCAACAACAGACCAAGAAATAGTAATGAAAAGGGAAAAGGTATGTATTGACATATTCTGAGGGGAATTTTTATGGTAAATCTTAGCAATGAAGTATAGATGTTTGAAAGATGTAGCTCAGAGACAAAAACCAAAGTCATCACACACCTGAAGACAAAATATCACCGCAGGATACCTCAGCTGTGTTTACAGTGAATTGATATATATCATAAAGTTAAGCAACCTTTCACGGTTTTCAAGAATAAATTATTCCTTACAAATACTCTGAGGAATTTCTTTGACAACTTATGAAATATCTGAAGGTAAAAAAACATTGCAGCTGGAGGAGGTGGGCATTCTTGCCTGTTTCTTAGCAGCAGATTATCAAATATTCATAGATCTGTAAAATTGCAGTATTGTTCAGATCTGAAGAGAAAACAGTTTTCATGGCTAATTGTAACGCAAGAAGTGTAATGTTGTCCTGGAAAGTGTACTTGGACGTAGACATTGTTTCTGTGCATCAAGCACATACCTTTGGTCCATGTATTGTAACGAGATCTATGGAATTAGTAATAGAAACCAACAAGTGCAGCAGACTGAAACAATAGAAACCATCTCCAAACCAGCTTAATAGTAATTATTTGTAGGTTTCTATTTGTTCTGGGTATAAAATGTGGGAATCATCCTTTCTATTTGCAGTATGTAATGCTATTATCAACCACCTGGAGTAGCCACAGTGATTCTCTTTCTCTGGTGGGTGTATTAGTTTTGCGGTGAGGGCATTTATGCAGTGTATCAGTAGATGGATCTCAGGCTACGTAAATGTTTTGCCAGTAATTGTATTGCAGATCTTTCATCAAATGGTTAACTCAATTTCAGTCCATTCTAGGGATGCTGTATTTGTCTGTGAGCAAAAGCATATGAAAGGATTTTTCAGTTCCCAAAGAGCATCTGGTATTTCTTGCAACAATTGAAAACCAAGTCAGTTATCGGTGTAAGTTCTTTGTCTGAGGTTGCACGTACTTCTTGACAGGCTGGACAAAGGAGATCCAATTGCCCTGAAATGAAGGTGGAATGAAGGCAATCAGTCAAACTCATTTCACACAGATAGCGCCAAATTCCCAATGTGTATTGACTCTTGTCCGACCGTAATAATTTCTTGGATGTACATTTAAATGTAACTCCAAACAATTTATAAAAGACCAAAAAAACGTTTCATACTTTTGAAATTTTCGATTTGAATAGATATAAAAGTACACAAAGAATAGTAAGCAAATTGTCAGAGTTGAAGGTGCTTCACATGTTGGCTCGTTACAGTGCGATATTTGCATTGACACAGAATTTCATCAGCATAACTGCCGGATGTTGCGTGTCCAAAAAATAAGAGATGAATTAGTTCACGGAAGCGCACTATTGACCTAAAAGTTTCTGATAGTGTTCCTGCGTCACGTAGAAAATACCAATTTTGTGTGAATAACCAAGGGAAAATCCCCAATTTGTCAAAATATTATTGATGTTGTGGTGTACGAAATGTGTAGTACTTTTTGTCTCTAGAAAGCACCTCTCACTTGGCATTAGCATATTGACACACCATGTGGATTAATTCTGAATGGAAGCAGATTGAATGTACTCTGTCTGGATAGAGGCATGACTGAAATACATGATTAGCGCAGAGAAACTAATAGATTGTGGATTTATAGCAGCCAGAAAGTCGAAGGCAGAATAGTGAAAATCTTTCTTTGACGAACATGTTAGCAAAAATGTCTTCGTTCCTGAACTTTAATGCAATAATAGAAAAGAATGACCTGTCGCAAGAAATAAAGGCTAATCGTCATGTCAGATATGGCCGTATAATTTAAGTATTTTTCCCCATAGTGTTCGCGAACAGTTCTAACCTCAATATAATTTACTGCCAAATGCATCTTTGGAATGCTAAAGAAATTGAAAAACTCATTATATTCAAGTGGCAGAGGTATCAATTCGTGTTATGTTAACCGCTGTACATTTAGAGGTTATTATGTGTCGCTTTTTATGGTAATACAGCACTCAATTGGCGACACGGGTGTCCTTTGAATTGAACCATCTTACCTGGACGCCAGTGGTCATAGCTAACACCAGGACCATTCTAAAATTGAATTCTGTGGCAAAAAACTCAATTGTTACTCCGTACAAATACACTACGTGACTGTTGATGATATAGATCTTTTGAAATACTTTTCAAATGAATTCTGAAGGTATTTTCAACATTTTAAACTGTAGGTATTACAATAATTTAATGGATTTTAACGAACAATTTGTTGCTAAGCCTAATTCATAAAGGGGACAACCGTGAACAAGTAAGCACTGTTTCAATTGTTTAATTTGTCACAGATTTTAAAATATGTGATTAACCATCGTTTGTGTTTGGATGACAGCACGTGAAAGAAACACACGCAGTGGAAGACACACCAAATGAAAGAGAACACAAACACACCTCTTGAAATATTAATTGTTTGCTTCAAGGGGACCTTCAACCAAACTACTTTGACTGGAATAATTGATGATATATGAAGCAAAGCACTTGTGCTTTTACTTTTTGTGAACATAAAAGCACGATACAAAAATTCTTGAAGATTCATAACTACAGTATTAAAATAGGCAATGTTACACACCAAAAAATTTGAAAGGAAACATGCCCTGTTTTGTTGTCCTTTACCAAATGTACCTTTGAGATGTGTGACACATTCGTAGAAAAAAGTGAGAGCCATTTTTGCGCAAGACATTGATGTACACATTGGAGATAGGGGTAAACAGGATAAAGAGATACGCTGTCATAGGGCGAGGTACAAATTGAGAATAACTGAAAGATCTTCAGCTTACAAAAAGCAGAAATTAAATTACCATTCATAGTGGATTATGAGTTTGAGATGAGATATATTGAATCTCTCCATGAGACTTTTTAGATGGCCTATATCACAGGCACTGGTTACATTTTTTCACTGGCATCTTATGCTGGGAGCAAAAGTAGCAAAAGTGGTGTGACTGTGTGAACTAAAATTCACACTAATTAAATTTTGTGAAGTTTCAACACACAACACAAGCTTTAAATGAAAAGTTTGAATCATCACGTTTGAATGAAGTGTCAGGACAAACACTTGAAGAGGAATAGTTTCAGACGCCCCAGGGGGTAACATTAACGATTACTTTGACATTAAATGTGTAATTATAAGAGTCTTTGGAATGGCACACCTACCGATGAAACTTTTTTTCTATTGGATACATATATTTTGTACAGGTATTTAGCTTGATGTGTGTTTGAACACATGCCATTACAGAGAATGAGCTTCGTGGATCATACCTGTTTTCATGTGTTGCCATTAAGACGTAATAGCACTTCATGAAACCAGTCTTACTATATTACACTGAATTATTGAATAGAATATTTTAATGTGGATACGATTTGATTACTGAGGTCAATTTGTGTGGAACGGAATACTTGAAACATGGATTACGGATCTAGAACTTTACCGACACCTTCAAGGTTACGCCGGTCCCACTCTGATCGTGCCACGGGTATACCTAAAATACCAACTAGATTTGGAATGGCACAGCAAGTTTTCAGTAAGGCAATGTCTTACAACAAAATTAAATCTATTGCTGAAGATCATGATGACCAAATGAAAGACAACAACAATAATAATGATGATAATAGCAAACTCAAAAGAACAGTGATTATCATCAAGGGCAGAAAGAGACTTGAGTCAGCTCCTCCTGAAAGCAACTACATCAGAGAAAATTTAGAAGAATATCCTAATAAGGATCAAGACGGTAACAGGAAATCGCATCACAAGTTTAACAATGGTAATATTACCAGTTCAAAGGAAAGAATTGCGAGACTATCTGTATTAGATCCATTTATAAACGATCAAGACACATCTGAAGAAAGAATACAGGTAAATTGATTCGAATTTGAATTATTCGTTGGCTTCTCATTGAAGTGAACTCGAGTTTCACTTAGCCAATACATTTTCCGTGAAATGATGATTAAAATAATATGTTCAGTCTAGATCTGTTCCCAGTAGAACATTTAACTTTCTCCTGTTGAAGGGTTTCCTTGTCCTTGTCTCATTTGGTGAATTGAACAAAAACTAATGGCACTTTCACCAATGATTTATTAAAAGTCCTTAATCAAATGTAGCTCTTCTTCTTCTGATGAGAGTAATAGAATCGTAGCCAATGAGCTTGAGAAACGTTTTTTGCCAATTTTTGTACGTGTAGTTACTAGGTAAGATTTCAAAAAAAAAAAGTCGTCTTGATTGCAGTTTTACACGGATTCTGCTGTCTTTCCTGTTTCTCTTTGGATGTAACGTTACCCCGCACGTGTTTTGGATTTGTAGAAATGTGTTCTGACGTAGGTGTTACTCTGATCCTGGATAATTACTTGTGTATCCTTGGATCATCTGCTAAATGGAAGCCACCCAGGTTCCGATGATGCAACCAATTAACAAGATTTACCTAAAACATTTTTTCCATAAGGCGAGGAAAAATCCTAATTTACTTTATGTCCTTGGTAGTTGAGTACGAAAGGATTATGAGTTTGCGTGCTTTCCATTTCACCATAATTCCATAATCATGTACATTTGGTTTTTATTGATAAGTTTTTCAAAGGACACGCCTGTTGGTGACTTTGAACATAAAAGCATCACTTGTGTGTTCAACACATCTGAGATTCTGTAACTGGATTAATTAGAAAAATAACGTGTGCGCAATCGGCTGGATTCACTTGATCGTTGTTGAATTTAATGAATTCAAACTTAATTGATCAGATCATAAATGCTTCTACAATTTCCTACTTGTGTAAAGTAATTATTCCCAATCAGCCTAGTTAGGGTAAAATAGTGCGAGATGCATTTGTTTTGTTTCCATTATTTCGATCAAAGACTGGAAATAAGTACTGAGCTGTGTTTGCCATATTTCCAAGAAATTACCTCATGGGGGACAAACAAGCTTCCTTTGAATCACGACTGCATCAGTTACACTTGTGCCCAGACAGATCGATGTCTATTGTAAATACTCCTAGTCTTAATACGGTCCAGTCTATCTTGATTTGACTCACAACAAAACCTCAAAAGATGGTTTGAAATATTTACAGTGGGGAATTCTAGGCATTAAACAAGGGTACTTTCCTTCGTTAAAGACGAATGGAGACTTCTTACCAGTCCAAAGATTAATTATAAGATACGAAATGATTTTTTGGCATAAAATGCAGACGATTTGATATACAGTGATACCTATTTAATTGGTTCCGAGCCCCATAAATTTAGACGTTAAGAAGTCTATCACTAAAGATACGTTTTTGTTACTGTGAAGATGGCAAGGAGACTAAATTAGTGCTAACAAAGTAATCAGAACGAAGTAAACGGTGTCGAGCAAAACAGATTGCACTGCATTTCTAGGTTGATGTCTGTTATTGACGGACCTTACGTTTAAAGAATAACACCTGTGCAATTTTTTGTACAGAGGAAAACCTCGTACAGGATGTTTCTGTAGGGTGTACAACATGTGGTCTTGAGTTACGGCTTCGTTCTCTACCCAAAAAATACAAGGTTTATTGTTATGATGTTTCGATTCAAGTTTTGCAAAACAATTCTCTTGTCGTTACCCGCCAAAATGTGCCAATCGCGTCTTTCCTTACTAATTTCACACGGAGTTCATGAAAAGGTTCTGATGTCGGTCTTTAGCTGATTGGCACAAAAGAAATGATATGGAAAACCTCTTTCGTATTTATGGACTGACCCATTTGGAATTTGAAAATCTAAAAAATATGTTATTTTTAGTTCACTGTTGTATAATTAAAATCATATGACTCTTGCAGCAAAATGTATCAATAAAAACTTACAAGTAAGGTGAGAGTTTCAGATCCTCTGACGTAGTGACTAGTGTGCAACAAATTGTAAAATGTCAGATCAGACTTTGTGACACTTTGCGTGGTGATGAAATTCAAGTCTTTAATGATTGGTTTGAAATATGTGTAAAAAGACTAATTACGAGTTCAAAAGAGATTCCTCGCAAGATTAAAAGTTACAAGAAAATGTACAGTATTTGAGATCTTCTATAGTTTGTTGCACCCAGAAATTTCCCACAAGTATAATTTCTACCAAGGACTAGATCTACCGCAACGAAATAAGAGAAAACTTTTTCACTCACCATGAAACAGATGAAGGGGACCCCAATGCTGACAACGCAAATGGCCATATATTTTTCGAAATGATGAGAAAAGGGGTCTTCGGGCGTGCAGGTTGTTTTTAGCTAATTTCTATGTTCACTTTCTCAGAATAACATACGTACTTTGTTCGCAGAAGTCCAACATTAATCATCTGGTGCTTCGTTGAAGTATCTGTGGGCAACTTTGATTTCCCATTAGAGTTAAAGGTCCAGAACTTCTCGGCTCCAGAGTGCAGAAACTACAGAGGCATAAAAAGATAGAAAACCAATGGGCTGTGAATTGTAGTGAACCTGGTGAAATTGAAATTGTGTGTACAGCTGTAAACCATTCACATGAGACCAAAGTCTCTGCAGAGGTTAGTGAATAAGTAAAGTTTGCTGTTGAAGTCAAAATTAAACAGCCACCAATGTGAACTTTGCCAGAAAAGTACGTGCGAATTTGTGAAGTTCTCCCAAAGGGGATGTTAGTCAACAGTTTGAGCTGAAACCCAGCAAAGGTACTTATGCTATTTCTCATCTGCTGGAATTGATGGTCTCCATGAGACTACTGTATAAAAACTTTGGAAGTCTTTGCAAAAAAAAATGAAATAAGAGTGAACATTTTTCTGGTGAGGCGCTCTGTTCAAGTTCTTGATGACACTTGCTGTCGGGTAACTTGTAGAGTAAATGGAATTATGTCTAAAGTGTCCTTGTTGCATCTACTGGCAAAGTATATTTGATGTAGGATGTGGGTTAACGCTTCTTTTAGGAAACATCTCTCAATTGGTATTGACGCTCAAGTGGCTTGTGAATGGTATCACATTGAATACATGGTATGGGCATTGTCCAGGATCATGACTGAAATACTTGATTACATGTGATTAACAAAAGGTACTGATGCGTTTGGACAGAAGAAAAAACGGTTATTGGTGAAGAGGACAAAAGCTATGGGCATCGATGGACTGGAATGTTTGACTTAATGTGACCATACAATCCATGAGACCAACTGATGCTCATAATGACCAAACATTTGGACCAGTAGGCCAGTTGTGTCCATTTTCCGGAGATATGAGTTTTACGTTTTGTTTTCGTTTTATTGTTATTGGTGAGTTAGACACCTTTCCTACACATATCTTCAGTAGAAAAGGTCTTTTTGTTGCGCCCAAATGAAATTTTGTCGACAAAATAAGAACTACTTTTTCGGCAAAAAGTAGACGTAGTGATTGAGTGGGATGCTCCTACGTTGGATAAAAGGGTAAATACTTCTAAATCATGAAAAAATGAAAATGCAGCAATTCACTGAACTCACATTGTGGCACTAATCTGTCTTCAAATTGGGAAAAGGATAATGAAACTAATTTCAAATGATAAAAAATGATATTTCATATCAAAACAAGTCTGACAGTATGGGCTTTAATGTGTTTGCTTTGGCCTCAACAGTGACACAGCGCTGAAATCCAAAGTGGTGAGGCTCCCATTTAAGGCAAAAAAGCCGCAAGTGGAAACATTCTCGTTCGTTCGAGTTTTCCGGTATCACACAAAGTTGGCAATATTGTCAACTTTGTGTTACCAATTCAAATGCCATTATTTTCGTCTCATCTAAGTAAATTTCCTACAAATGTCTAGAAATATATAAATATAGAATATGTAACTAAATTCAAGTAAATTAGCCACTGTAAATAATTTAATGTTGAATTTAAATACATTTAAATCCAATACAAAGTTGACAATATTGCCAACTTTGTGTGATACGTGAAAACTCGAAAGATTAGCTCTACGTGATTAGTGTATCTGATCATATCGTTCATCGAATGTCAGAGAATAACCTGTTACCTTCAAGAGATGTGACACTAGGAATGGACTAGCAGCGAAACTCAAGGCACTTGGAGAGTAAGAGGTTCAGTGGGAAGAGTTGAAGGAGGTGCAAGGGAACAAAGTGGCTTTTTTCTGTCCCCAATAAGAGAGCAAACGGATTAGCTTCAGACAGGTCAGATTGCAAGTGACGGACTTGATGTGGTTGAGGCAGGCAGGAATTGATTCACTTCTTAGAGGCTAAAGTAACTGTTGTGTTAGCAGGCTTAGGTATTGTCTTCATCATGTTGCAGTCAACAAAAGCTGTTGCGGTAGACAGCTTCTATTCACAGCAGTATCACGGGTGGTCGACAGACTATCCATGTTGTCCTTCTCATACATCAGTGGTTCCTGCGAGCGGCACTGGTCGTTCCTTCCTCCGGCAACCCTCGCAAAAGGAGAATGGCCTGTTGGCTATTGCTTTGCCCTGTCGGAACCTGGTCATATCCTGAGCCAACAAAGAAACACTTACCATTTACCTGGCCTCTTACTGCCTTGATGTAATCATTTTCCCTGCAGGACATATTTTTGGTTAATGCAATGTGTCCATGGTTACAAGACATCCATGAGGTTTGACCATCTGGCGTAGACTTTGTCTTGTCTCCAGTCACATACATGTAGCAACTGAACGAACAGCATGTGGATAACTGTCAAACAAGTGTTTTTTCTGAACGTTCGTGAAACCATTGTAACGATTTCTATCATTTCAACAGTATTCATGTGTGGTTAATACATTTGGAGAAAAATTATAGATATCTATTTAAAATCTATTTAAGGTGAAGTAGTTTTCTCTACTCGGCCCTCTTGTGTGCTGGTGTAAAAAGGCAAATGCTATTGTCGTAGAACTATGTTGGAGGTTGCAATCCATAGTAGAATCAAGTAAAGCGTGAGATTGAGGCAGAGATGCATGGAGAAAGAGGCATTTCCCTTTGTCTATTGTTTCACAACAATCTTATTCATACATGAAGCAAGTTTGATCAGTATTCGCTGTGAACATAATGGCCAGCTACAGAAGCCAGAGCCAATATTTGACGGTGTTCCCCCCGTGGTGTTAAAGGCATGGAATCAAGGACAGGTGGTAGAATGTACAGTTCCAAAGGCACGATGCAATGGGACTTTCTTGCAGCTGCTAACGTCTTTAGTATTCTTCACCACGTTTTACATTTGTTCTTTGGCGAACAAAATATTAATTAATAACAGCTCAAAATTTCTTTTCAGTACCCATCTTAATTCATGAGAAAACTCTTTAATGAAAACTGCTTCTTTGAAATGTGAGGCAGGAAAGTCATAAATAGAAAGTAAAATAGGAGACAGGGACCAATCGTGACATATAAGAACCTGTAACGGGAAACTAAATGCTGAATATGATCGCTGTGATCACTGCTATTCAGCGTCATGCCACACCTTCAGGCAAAATGGCATTTGTGAGTAAATGAGGTTTGCCATCCGTTGCCTGCAGCGGTACCTGCTCTGAGATGTGGGCACTCAGCTATGGATTTAGCAGTCTAGGCAGAGCCATGTGTCAAAGCATGGTGTTACCCAAATTAGGCTGTAAGAATTGTCATGAATATTTCTGCCTCATTTCTGTAGGAAATGTTCTTTCAAATGCCCGCATCTGTCATTAAACTGTGCCCCGCTCGCCCGCCCTCAGTTTCTTAAGTCATTTCTTTTCCTCGTTATCATTCTGATTGAGTTTCGCACGTTGAGACACATAATGTGAAAATGCATCAGTTTTAATACAAAGAAAACCCACTCACCTTCTCGAGATCGATGTAGCTTGTCAGTGTGTAAAGTGGTGATGAACTTCACTCAGACAACACGTTAAAGGAATGAATTGAGATGATGTTCAGTGCCAGTAAAGTACTGAATTGTGTGCTGATGGCTCCATCAACATTTGTCACTGTGTGGGTCCCTTCTGCCACTCTTTTCTCCGATAGCTAATGTTACTGAATGATCGGCTACTGGGCATTCACTACATAGCCGCCAGCCTCATCGACCAGCCTGCCGCTTCTGATGACACTGACTGCCGGCCTGTCTTTGTTATACTGGCTGTCAAACTCCTCTGTGTGTGCTTTAATGTTTCCATAGCAACGTGAAATCATGGCTGCTTCAGCCTCAGCAGCTCTCAATTGGTAGCTGTCACCAGCAACAGGGCCTCTACATCATCCAGAATGGGCAATCCGAAATGACATCCGGAATGAAACATGTTGAGCAAGGCGGGATAAAATATGAACGATTGAAAGGAGGCATCCATGTTCTTTCAGGTAATTTGTGCCAATCACGATGTTGCCTCATAGAGGACATTAACTCACTTTGATGTGAGAAGCCCTGTGTGTTCAACTCCGTTGGTGTACAATGCTTCTGCAGTTCCACCATCTGAAAGCAGAGTGCACTAAAGCAGCTGAAGTGCCACGTCTGTTGCTGCATAAAATCTCTGCTAATCCACTATTATATGTCCATATTCAATGAGGAAGATTACAGCGGGGCCCTGAAAGGGTAAGAGGGCTTTGGTTTTACACTGAAATCGACAACACGACAAACAATCTTTTTGCGCCAACTGCATGGACACTATTACAAAGTATGCGTTTTCGAGTGCACAGCAGATGGCCAGATTGTGTCATTTGTTTCGCTCTCTCAAAGATACCTGCTGTAAATCTTATCAAATGTGACAGTGTCACTGATAGAATGACTGATAAAAATGCCCCTGGAGGACAAAACGCATTTTCATTACTACATGTTATGTAACACGATTGAAATGGAGATGACTCTGTCACTATTTTCCACACTTCTGTGCTGGCCATTGCTATGATTCACACAATGGATGTTGCACAGAAAATATCTACAAATGTCCAATATCAATATTCACCCAATTGTTCCCACCTTCTACGACCTGTTCAAGAAAAGAAAAAAACACCATTTGTAAAAGTTTCCAGGCTTTTCTATCACAAGTTTTTTTTCCACAGTGAGCTAATGAACAGTATCTGTGCACATAGTAATTGATCCTTTTCCTCATGTTTTAACTCCAGTGGTAAGACCAATTTAGGCATTGGCTGCTATTTTATGTTCATGTCGCTGTTCTACACTGTTGGAATTGGCCGGAAAGAGTAATTCTCACGTAGTTTATAAATTAGCACAAACAACGGGAATTGTTAATGTGGAATACTTAATAAGGATCCTAACGTTAGAATATTGAGTGTAAACAAGAAAACGCTACGAAGATACGTGATGAATGATCCTCCGGATAACAACACTTTGAAGCAAATGCCACGAATCAATGTTCTCAGAAAAGATGATTGCATTAATTTTGATTACATACTAAATATTAAGATGACCCGTGTCCATTAGAAGATCCAAAAATGGCAGTAATGAGGAACTAGAGGCAGGCTCTGTAATCCGGACTTGTGTGCCTTGTAATGCATTATTAATAATACTGGATGATGTATCTGTGAAGTGAACACATCATCCACATGGAAGTCCGGACTGCGACGGACAAAGCTCTATAATTGGCCGGCTTGACTGGGAAGCATGTTTTATGGCGCAAGGGGCTGAGCTGGTTCTTGATGTTAGGTCTCAACTGTTACACAGGCTTTTTTATTGCAACTTTTCTCTATTGATAGCCTCTGAAGTTTTAATTTTGTTAAAAAAATTGACAAGAGTATGTTTTTCCAGATCTAAAATATACCAAAACTTCATCTCAAAAACTTTGCTCGAAGTTATGCTTCACTTCAGCATGGAAGAAATGTTCTGAGGATACTAAAATCTCTTTTACCGGAACCAAGAAGATGAAAGGCGTTGCACACTTTTGAAATTCGTTGTCGTTGTTCGAACATATGTCATGGAAAATGTTTGTCTAACATCAGAACACTTTGTATGTATTCAAGGCCATGGTTTCTACAAACGGCACTAGAGTCAATTAGTCACTTTCTGCTTTGAAACAGGTGCGATAGTTCAACACTTTTACACTAGTTTCATCTACTAATGGACGTCTGAAGAAATTACGTGCTGACCAGCACAGACAATTGCTATCACATTTCAATATAAATTTTCTTACGGAGTGTTATTCAAGACATATGCTATGGTAGCAACATTTGGCTTTGGGCAAAAACTACAAACGGAACATTTTCCGATTTTAGTTCGATCTTCACTGCAGTGATCTTTCGATCATTTTAGTTTATTCCATGAATATCGAGCATACAGTTAGTTCTCTCGGGTATACATCAAAGGTAACAACAGAAACCGCTAAAATTTTCAAAAAATCACACTAGTATTTCATGACTACATATTTGAACCCATAAAATTCATATTCACCCGCACAGACAGTGAATCATTAGAAATTAGAAGCAAATGTTCTGTTTCACTTGACGTGATCAGTATTTTAAATACTTTACATCCATAACGAACAATACATTTAATGGAACTTGTTGGGGTTAGTTCTTTATTCGAGAGAAGCCTCACTTACTTTACTACTTTAACAAGAAGATGGCTTCAGTAAGCAGTTATTTGGCTTCAAACACTGTCTCATTAATACAAACCAGAATAAGGTGTGTCAAATACTGTTTCCTTCAAAATGTCATGACCCGGCTCTCTCTTTTTCTTCTGGTGGTCAATCTAGGCTTTTTTCTGATCAGACATAGGCAGCCAATAAATGAAACGGAAAGGAAATTGCAGCTCTATAGCAGACAATTACTGTGTACCTTACTTTGAAAGTGTGTATGCAATACAAATAAAATTGTGTAAGTGCGCTCCAGACTAGAGTATAATTTGAATAGAGAGATTAGACTTGGGCTTGGTTGGGGTGTCTGCACGAAAAATCTTAACAGTACATCCTTTTACTGAAACAACCATGCCAGATACAGTCTGTGCATTTGTAATAAGACGTCTGTTTCATTTCCTATAATTCATTGCCCAATGTAAATGGCATTCACATTTTGTGATTCTGAAGGGTCGTGAATATGCACATGTTTTTCCGTTTTCATGACCAGACTTTGAAAGCAGCTCATCTCAAATAAATCTTCAGATATTCTGAAACCATATTTATTTTTAGCAAATTGATTTGCATTTATACTTTTAGCAAATTTCTACTTTCCCTAGGCAAATTCTGATCGCACATTTAGTCATTTACGTCTAGTAAGCCACCTGGGAAAATATGGCCTTGATGACGCCTAATGAGCATAGCCAATTACTTATTCCTTGATTAATATTTAGCATCCTTGCAGGCTGCCTCGGACAGGATAACACATTTTTCAGTGACCCAAAGTGAGAATATATCCGCAAAAGGTATGAATGTATGAATGATAGCAGAAACCAGAATGGACTGTTTCACACCCGGTATTCAAGTATCCTTACTGACCATAGTGTCCAATCCCCATGGCATATTGTCACCCACTTTTACCGACCATGTACGAAGGAAGGTAATGCTTTCACAATTCTGTCCTTCTCTTCACAGGGGGCGGGGGGGTTGAGCACGCTGCCCACCCCAGATCATGGATGTGACCCCACCCTGTCCCCTGGAGCTGACCCCACCATGTCCCACTCCTTTCCCCCAAACCATGGACCTGACCCTTCCCCCTCAGAAGGACCAGGCAGGAAGGACCAGATAAGGGATCAATCAGGAAGGATGACTCCCCATTGGCCAGGGCTAGTGTGTATTGCACAGTAAGTTAACATGAGGAATAGGGACGGAGTGGTGGTGGTCATTGGTATGCCTCATAATATTACTTTCATGCCTTTCTTTTAGCTTGGGGTCAATGGCAGTAATCAGAGGCAATCAGAGACAACCTTTAGCTATCCATTTGAATTTTGTTCCCTTTACCATAAGCTGACTTTAAAAGGGACACATAGTAAAAACATTTACTCAGCGTAAAGGATACATTGGGAATGAAATGAATTATTTGATACGTATGACAAAATAAAAATCAAGCCACAATGGGATACAAGAAACATTTTCTGTTTGTTTACAAAATATTATCATGAAATAATCCCATGAAATAACGGGTAAAGTCTGAAAAGTTAGGTTTTCAATGACTGGTAATCGAGACAGTAATTGTTTTTTATTGTTTGTACAAACAATCAACGGTGACTTTAAGCAAGAGGATGTATGGAAGTCAGCTTGGCAATTTTGGCACTTTCTGACCATGTTTCTTTCCTAGCGGATCCAGGGGCTCGGGGCCCAGCAACCAAAATTACAAATAAGACCTCTGATTTCTCATACTAAGAAAAGGAATATTGCATTTACAATAATTGCTGGAATATTTTGTATTAAATAGATATTTTGTAATGTACTCACACAAATGTAAGTTGAACAAATTGAAGAAAAAGAACCTGGAAAAGTAGGAGAATGCAATTTGACATTTAAAAAGGTCGGCCCTGAACCCTGGCCAGTATTAGCTTGCTTGGCTTTCCTGACTCCACTTTGCTACGTTGGCAAAATCTCAGAAAAATGTCCTGGTCCCCTGACCAAACCCTGGTTCCGCAACTTTCTTTGTGGAAAAATTGGTCACTATATCTGACAACTTTATCTACATACGTTGAGTAAATATGCAACGTTCATGTTTAATTTTGATTAGAATTCTAATTTTATTGTTTCCGTAATAATTGATCAAGGTTATTTAACATTTCCCTTTAATACATATTGACTTGCCTCTTCAATTAATTATCTATTTTGCACTTTCCATGGAATAGTCAAAACAATTCGCCAGCCAAAAATCCAAGACAACCTTGTCGGTAAGGATGCTCGAATACTGGGTGTGTATCAAATAATACATTGTACAAACCCATTTCAAATGTGTCAGTGACACGGTGTTTAAAATTTGCACACCGTATATTGGACTTATTTATTTGGAATATACACAAAATGTTCTGGAACTTGTCCACAATTTTTTATATTAATTAATGGCGGACTTATTTTAAATTTTGATTGCAATGTTGTAACCTGAAACAAAAGATTTGCAGGACTTTCCAGAAATTAACAATAATTTCTTAGAGAATAAATAGAGGCGTCTTAATATTTAAGGGAAAGATTTTATTTCCGCTCAGATGTGTCAACGATGGAAATGTAGAACGATCAAAACTTATGTAGAAAAATGAAGGACCAGTATTCAAAGGAGGTCCTACCTCTTCACATAACTGGTCATTTTCTTTTGCACACTGTATCAAAGCAAAATCGGCTTGCTGCAAAGACTAAGAAGCTTTTGCTATTTAATTTCACGCAACTATTCTTTGAAAGATAGTGGTATAGTAATTTGGTTTGCACTGTGATGATGAGTTCACCAGTCTGTGGCACAGAGCGCATTTTTTCGATGGAACATTCGGATACTCCGGTGCACCGTGTAATCCAGGGGCATACACTAACGATTATTCCATTTGAGAATGTGCCCTATGGGTACAGGAAAATGGTAGCGTATAAAAATGTTACACTGGAAACGGTTCTAACTCGATCACTCAAAGACGCTATGAGAAGCATTTTCATACATGGAAAATAGTTTTTAGTTCTACCTGCTTTGGAAGACTAAATGACATAAAGGCACAAAAGTATTACATATTGACTCAATTATATTTTACATCTACTCTCAAAGTAGAATTCAAAAGGAAACAGGGTAATCAAAAGTCTTTTACAAAAACTGAACAGTTCATATCTGAATGGATGTGCTGAAATAGACCTCTTTCCTGATCTGTCATCTAACCTCAAAACAAAGTCGGCAGTCAAAAATCCCACCAACAAAAAGGGTTACCAAGACACCATCAGCAACATACATGGACAATGGTGAAATTGGGTGCACTTGAGTGGCATAAATCCCCCTGTGGATTGTCCTGATCTACACTCTGTATTTGATAAACACAAACTGGTTGCCATGACGACACTTAAATGGAGAAAATTCAATCAGGCGGCAGTAGCAAATTTATAAGTGTTACGGGATGAGCTTTGTGAAGACATTTATATCCACCTGCTGCTGTTTTCGAGCACGCTTCTTTTGTTCTGTCCACATTATTAACTGACATTAATCCTCTTCCACTTAAGACAATGGCTTTGCGGAGATAATTTCCCTTCCCCATACAACAAGGCGAATTGGCACAGAAGCAAATGGAACGAACAATATGCACAAACCTGTTTCAACAAGAAATATTTCGCCTTAACATTACGAGGACTACCAACCATGCCCCCCCCCCTCCCGTCCTAGACTTGCTGATCTTTCTAGACTAGACCTAGTCAGGAGACAGACATCTTTCCTGCTTGGTCCTTCTCATAGTCCTTCTTGGCTGACCCTTGGGGAGCGAGGTGGTAGGGTCACCATGTCTGTTGTCCAGGGAAGGGGGTGAGGTAAGGTGGCTCATGGACCTCTCCCTCCCTCTCCCCGTGTAAGTAAACAGGCATGGGTGAAAATATCACCTCCCTCGTGCTACGTACGTGGTCGGCAAAAATTTTATAGTTTGAATCAGCATCAATCAGTCAATGTAGTGCAATGAATTAAAATTAAATCCGTTAAAAGACTAAAAGATCAACATTTCCAGAAGCCCTTAATGTAGTAAACTAAATATAGCTAGTCATGCAAATTGTTCAACTCGGCACAACACACGACCACGATAGGCCACAGAATATAATACCGAATGACTCAAGAGATATTTTCTGTGTCTCGACAAATCAATATATGGTCAAAACAAAAATGTAGAACCGACTTGCCAGACGATTACTCTTGGTGCGCACAATCTAACTTATAAGTGCCATTGCTGATTTTTCGCCGATGAGAAAGATAGTGGGTGTGGTCGCCCCAACACTGTTGACTGCATCAGGGATGTGCTACAAAGCAGAGACATCCGCACATCGTGGTATAATTCGTTACAAATGTGAAATCAATATTACAAGTATTACTAACCCCTTCCGGCAATGTAATTATCGAAGTGCTTTGTTGATCAATACCACAAGTTATTGTTCTCCGTGTAATTTTACACTTTATTCCCATCAGGTTTGGGAATACTTCAGCAATTAAAAAGAACAGCTGTGATCCCCCTTCTCTTGGTTTACATCACGATTTACTCAAACGTTCGTTGCATATGATACCTTTTAAAGTAATTCCTAAAACAATACTTTCATCAACAAAAGCATGATTTTGTTTGAAAATTCTTCTTGGACAAGTATGGTGTGCTTTGAGTCATGTTTATAAATGTGGTGGATTTTAATTGGGCGTTGCAAAGTCTTGGATGTGTCTCCCGAGGGAAATTACGATATTTGCAACAAATTGGAATGATGTCCATGAAAATGCTTTGAAAACATTGTTTTCAACCTCTGGGAAGATACTGACTGAAAAAGGCATTTCTTTCAAAAAACACCATAAATGCAGGATGAATCAATGAAAATTAATATGACCAATGCGACTTATTCTGACTATTGTTCTTCAGCACACAGCGCTGCAATACCGATCACTTCGGACACATCTCCGTGGGAAACGCGAATATCTGTCGCAGCTTTCCACGGCAACGACTCTGATCGCAACACGTCTTTCAGAATGTTGTTTAAATGTGTTTTGTTGGTATTGACAGTTAGTTAACTTTTGGAAATAATGTTTATTGAGATATCTTTCTGTAGAATCGTCCGGAAAAATATGACACACAACGAGTCTGCCATATTGAAGATGGAATATAGAGTTTATCACGTGACCAGCATAAATTCAAGCAAAGTAGGGTAATCAAACAGAAAATTACAACAGTCTATATCAGTCATTATTTGGTATCAGACATGCGATTAAGAAATACAGCAAAAGCGAATAGTAACACAGATCGAAAAGATAACAAATGGCATCGTGTTATCATTGATTCACACTCGTTTAGGGTAAAATCCCGACAGCGAAGACCAACACACAGCTTTGAAATTGACTGGTCTGCTCAATTGCCACTGGTATTTGCAGACAATTGGAACGTAGAAAAATTGTCTCATACGCAGCATTGTGGGTGGGATTTCTCTGCGTTACAGATTCCCGTATTAATTCCAATGGCTGAGAACGAACAATTAGCTTTCAATAACAACAAAATCATGACTGAATGAACATAAAGCAAGAACAAAAGGGATATCATTCTTACCTTCTGCTTGAATTGTCAGCTCTGTGGGATAAAGATGATGTGACCATGGTGGCTGCTGCTCTAGCCGTTGAAGTAGTGAGCCTCTTACTGAGACTGCAGGCTGATTCAACTAATGGTTTGGCAGTGGAGGCAGCGCCACCTTCTGCTGCAGAAGGTGCCAGTGCAGACCACGGATGTAAAGCATAACCTACTTCCTACCCAGGATGGAGCAAGCAGCTGCAACTAGGGCTGATTCTATGCTCAGCAGTGACTAGGG
>JBCAUG010037330.1:0-10022 GCA_038406175.1 Haplosyllis leylae | reverse complement strand
ATAAAGCATTCTAAAACTCCTTTCACAGGAATCAGCTGTTCTCTGTTTTCATTGGGAATTTGCTTAGATTAGAAATTAGGATTTAGTTTGGCAAGAATTGTACCTGGAAGAATATAACACCTTGCTGAGCAGACTGATTTCTCATTTCCATTATTCCCAACTTGTCCATCATTGTAAAAGGTCGGTACGGGGCTCCGTAAAGAGAGCTTTAATAATTAACATGCTCAAACATGTATCCAGGGTGTGGGGCAAAGCCACATTTAATAATTAACATGCTCAAACATGTGTCCAGGGTATGGGGCAAAGGCACATTTAATAATTAACATGCTCAAACATGTGTCCAGGGTGTGCGGCAAAGGCACATTTAATAATTAACATGCTCAAACATGTATCCAGGGGGTGGGGTAAAGGCACATTTAATAATTAACATGCTCAAACATGTATCCAGGGGGTGGGGCAAAGCCACATTTAATAATTAACATGCTCAAACATGTGTCCAGGGGGTGGGGCAAAGGCACATTTAATAATTAACATGCTCAAACATGTATCCAGGGTGTGGGGCCAAGGCACCTTTAATAATAAACATGCTCAAACATGTGTCAAGGGTGTGGGGCCAAGGCACCTTTAATATTTAACATGCTCAAACATGTGTCCAGGGTGTGGGGCAAAGCCACATTTAATAATTAACATGCTCAAACATGTATCCAGGGGGTGGGGCAAAGGCACCTTTAATATTTAACATGCTCAAACATGTGTCCAGGGTGTGGGGCAAAGCCACATTTAATATTACTCGAGTGTAAACAAAGCATGTAACAGTCCTTCAGAGTAAACATGTTACTCGAGTGTAAACAAACATGTAACAGTCCTTCAGAGTTAACATGTTACTTGAGTGTAAACAAAACATGTAACAGTCCTTCAGAGTAAGCATGTTATTCCAGTGTAAACAAACATGTAAAAGTCCTTCAGAGTAGGCATGTCACTGCAATGTAAACAAAACATGTCACTGCAATGTAAACAAAACATGCAACATGTCAGTGTACAGTTACATTGAGCGGAGACGTTTGTTCTACTCTACTGTCCGTCTGTGTGTGTGAGCGCGTAACAGCTGCCAGTGGCGTCTCCCTAAAGACAACAAGAGGAGCGTGTCGACATCAGTGTTCCCATTCATAAATCTATAATACTACATATTGCGTTCACAGTGGCGGATCCAGGATTTCCCAGACGGGGGGGGGGCGCCAACCTCTAAGGTGGCGGCACTAACCTATTATTTAGCCAAATTTTCCCCGAAAACTGCATGAAAATGGAAGAATTTGGAACCGGGGTGGGAGGGGGATGCGTCCGGGGCGCCCTCTTGGATCCGCCAATGATTCACTTAAGTGGATTTAGTGAACCTCTCATGCGACGTTGAAGAGATGAATTCCAAAGTTCCTAAAATAAATTTTTTTAAATTATTTAAATCTTTAACATTTTAAAACCCTTTTAGTTTTCCTATTTGGATGCAGACAGTTCATATAATTCAAGGTATTATGTTACAAATATTTTAAAAATCAAAAATCAACAAGGTGCCCCGAACTGTGCAGATCCCCGGGCGTTCCTGAGACCAAATTTGCTGTTAAAATCTCAGTCATATATTTTTAGGGGGGTGGGGGTTCTAGTGAAGGGGGTGTTAGGGGGTGATGTGGGTTTTAGTGGGGGTGTTAGGGGTTATGGGGATTGTAATGGGGCTGTTAGGGGGGATGGGGGTTGTAGTTGGGGGGGGGTTGTTAACCCACGTTCCAACTTTTGTTGCTGGGTCCAGAACTATCAAAATCTGAGCAAAGTCCCACAGTGAGGGTGCTGGCTTCTAAGTTTTGGTGAATCTGAGGAATCCATCGTGTGCAGGCGAGAAGGTACGCAAGTGAGGGATCCACCCTGCTTTGAAACCCAGGGCAGACATCACCAGAAGTCCAAAACAGGGGTATCAATGGCCAAGCAAAAATGACTTGTGTCCGGCAAAAATTTTAAAAAGTTTTGATTTATTCAGAAGAAGGCAAACTCCAACAATATGTGGTTCACGATAGCTATGCTAACGGTAGATGTCCATAAAAAGACTTGAACCTCCAGCCCCGACTCAGTGAATATAGGGAAAAGTAGCCAACTTGGAAAGCATGGTTTCGGGTGATTGCACAATCTAACATGTTATTTCAATGAGGACATTCTACCTCGATATTGACATCGATTCACAAATGGAGTTGACTAAATTTCCCTTAATTCATTGCTTCGAAGCTACTAGGCACCCCTTTAATTTAACATTATGTTGGCGCCCCTGCCTGACATTTTTGTTAAGAATTTACGATATAGTGGCGCCCTCTCTCGGATAAGGTTATTACCCTGGCTAATAATCGTTCGTGACGCACCACAATCCAACCGAAGAAACGTCGAACAATGCCCATGCTATTCATCCCAAACTGGTTTAATATATTTTGTGGGCGAAGGTGGCGCATTGGGCGGGATAAGGGTGGTGGCCGCGGGAGGGTTTAGAAGCTGTGTGGATTTTGATGCCTTAAATTGGAAATCAAGAACCACAGATGTCACCACTTTTTGGGTCCATTATTTGTTGTCATGTAAATCCAAGAACCCACTCACGCACGCACACATACACGCACACACGCACACACACAATCACACGCACACACACACGCACGCACACACACGCACACACACACGCACGCACGCACTATTAACACTGTAGGAATGGCAGGAATGGCAGATACAACATTGGCATCTAAAGATGGATTTTTTGAAGTCTCTTCGTTGGTTTGGATACCAATATAGGAAAAGATCGATTCTGGCCCATAAAGCACCATGTTGAAATGTCAAACATTCCAACACACCCCATCGTCACAACAAATTTACAACAAAAAAGTTTTCCTGCGTAAACGCAAAAGGCATGCCGCCCGCAGCGTAGCAATTGCTCTTTATTCTGCCCTATCCTTGGCGGAGGGGTACTCAGCCCCCAGCTGAGTACCCCCCAGCTGAGTACCCCCCAGCTGGGTACCCCCCTCCCTGGCTCAGTACCCCTCGGCTGGGTATCCCCCAGCTGAGTACCCCCTCTGGCCAAGTACCCCCCTGCTGAGTACCCCCTCCCCAGTACAAGTCAGCTGAGTAATTCCCCCCTGTGTAAGTGACCTGAGTAACCCCGCCCCCCACACCCGTTACAAGTGGACTGAGTAACCCCCCCCCCTACACCCCTTGTTAAATGACAAACAAACTGAAACTGTTAGTAATATTACCTTCCCCCATCCTTCGGATGCGGGAGGTAACAAAGCGCGCAAGCGAGGGATCCACCCAAGCTTTGAAACCCAGGGCAGACATCATCAGAAGAACAAAACAGGGATATCAGTGGCCCCACGATATGGACATGTATCCTCTAAAAAACAATTAAAAACAAGTTTTGGTCTATTGAGAAGAAGGTAAAATCCAACGATAGCTATGCTACCGTAGGTCTCCATAAAAAGGACTTAAAGGCTACTAAACCTCCAGCCAAAGCTACTTACTACACACCGGAGAATGCACACCCCTGTGACTTGCCATTGTGTTGGCGCCCCTGTCTGAAAAAAAATCGGGCTTGCCAGTACAGTGGCGGATCCAGAATTTCCCAGAAGGAGGGGCAACCTTCAAGATGGGGGCGCCAACCAATTATTTGGCCAAATTTTTTTCTGAAAACTATATGAAAATGAAAGAAATTGGACACAAAGGGGGGGTGTGTGCGTAAATTTAAAACTTAAAATCGTGTTGGCGCCCCTGAGAAAACCGGGATCCGTCACTGGTGACAGATTTGATTGACGATATAGTGCTGCACTCTCTCGGATAAAGCAAAGCATTACACCACCACCCCCCCCCACACACACACACACAACTTGTCACCACACGAGGCACACCAAACTAGTGAAATCTCTGGGAGTTGAGAAACTTTTGGTGTTTTTTTTCTTTATTTTTTGCTGCTTAGAGACTAATCTTTGCTGTGATGGATTCCCGTCTAATCCCTTGAATGGCGCACACAATCCCAAATACCACAGATGTCGCCACTTTTAGGTCCGTTATTGTTGACAAAATGTAAACACTCTAAAAATCCCAGCACGTCTAAATTTTGTTTTAATTGTAACTGTGTATTTTTTGCATGATATTTGTAATTTCCTGTGCGTTTGTATCACCATTCACTCAATACAAAACTTAACTCAAACATTGACGTTGACGCAAAAGCAGAAGTTAAGTGTAAACAGAGCGTAAGTGGGTGTTCATTACAACCAAACTTTGTCGTAATCATCACACAGCTGAGTGGTTACTGATGGTTACTGATTCTCCAAATATTCTTGGATTTATTTTTGAAGTCTCGTTTTGAACCTTTCATTCATGCCGAACGGAAGAGTTGCCGCTAGCATTGACAGTAATGGCTCATTCACACTGCATGGAACCGGGACCGGAAAAAAATGGGTTTGTATATATTATGTAGAACTGTAGGAACTGGGAACGGGACCGGGAATGGAAAATTTGCAAATGGGTTCTATACCCATTTTTCCGGTCCCGTTCCCTGTCCCGATCCCGGTCCCGGTTCCGTGCAGTGTGAACGAGCCATAAGGGCCCGTTTACATCCAGCGTTTTCCACGTAGCTGCGATATCGCTCCCAAATCAAATGTATGAATTCTGTCCTGTGCTGTTACACCGAGCGTCGGCGTCAATGCCAGCGTCAAATTTATCTGTTGCTTGGAAATGGCTTTGCGACGTCACAGCGATGTTGCAGACGCTTCGCTGTCGCTGGATGTAAATGGGCCCTAACGGCAATGCTTGGAAAGGAATACATTGATTTCAATTGCACAATTCACACCAAGCAATGCAACAATTGTTACTGCCACAGATGCCAAGCATTTTTGTCAACTTCGAGCTTTTTTTGTGAAAAAACCCTGACTATTGGTATCATTGATCTGCTGTTGGTTTATTTTCTCAGAGAGTTTAGTTTTCACGATACGTGTTTCTGTCAGAATATATGACAGAGCCATACACAAGGAAGAGGGTTAAAAATCTTCAAATATTCCCCCTGTTGGGATTGAAACCCAGTGGATCATCATATCAAAGCTCTACCAACTGAGCCAAGTCAACATTCAGTTGCCAACTTGAATGCTCATGGCCTTTATAAAGTCATGCTCTATTGATTCTAGAAATGAATAAAGTCCAACATGTGAAGTGGTGCATGAAACAAACTCACTTCAGAAACCTCCTGCCCAACAGATTCCTGCCTAGCTCAGATGGTAAGGCATTGAGCGACATTGAATATATTTTGTTCTGTGTGTTTGCTGAATATTTATCTATCTAAAACATCACTGGGATGTCCTTACTAATCGGAAAAAATTTCGCTATCATTTTTGTAAGAAAATATTTTGGTAATTTTTGAAACTGTAAAACAATTCGCATAGACGTCAATTGTGCATTTTTGGCCAGGATTTTCTTAGTTAATCGAGATATTAAGGATTAACTGATGCTCCTGCAGTCTGCAGAATTGAGATTTTCCCGTTGAATTCCGAAGAGCAGAGATTGCAAGGTAATTTAACCAACACTACATTGGTTGCTCTTTTCCTAAGACGTTTGTTACATCTGCTGAGATATAATACAGGAAAGATGAATTGCGAATAGATGCGTTCGTGAAATCATTTATCTGAGAATTTCTCAGAATAAACTGCTTGAATGCTAGTAAGGATTCGAAATAACAATAAAAGACAGCACAATCCTATTTTATGAATTGACGCCTTGTTGCTTTTATCAGGAATTGTTTTATGTAATTTGTCAAATAGATCTAGATAGAAGAATAAATGAAGTTGGTATTTGCGGCGTAGTTTATCTAATCTATCTATCAAGGGATACACCCAAAAACTTTTTAGCAAAACTATGATCAGAGCGAATAGTTTGCTGAATGTTTTTCGCAGGCATTTCCATTCTCTGAGTGGATATGTTCCAAACGACAGTATGTGACATTTATTACAGTTACGTAACAAGAAAATTAGTTGACTTAGCTGAGATGGAGAGAAATAATTAACACCATCAAATCTAGACACGTCTTCATTAAGGCAATATGGTATTTTCCCAAGAAACTTTCTGATTGTTTTTTCCAGGGATAGTTAACTGAGATGTATGGTTTAAAACAGGCTTTCCGACAACTACATTAGTTTCTTATGATAGATCCATTTCTTATTTTTTCTGCACATTACATTAATTTGATGTAAATCATTCTGGCATCAATAACCAAAAAAAAAACAGTTTTAGGTTTGCGGTAAAGTTTTGGCTTAGTATTTTGCAATCCCTGCAAAATAATAGAACACATTCAAAGCACTTAACCGAGAATCCACGCGCAGGAGATAATGGGCCACTTTAACAGATCAAAAACACGATGAAGCATTGAGGCGCTGGATGACACTCATCACAGTAACACGCAATATTGAATTGATGAAGGAAAATTTCACCAAACTTGTATTGTTTAAAAGGAATCATCACATTTTCTGAATCAAGCTCTAAAAATGATGTTTCCAAGTCATAACTTATGACCAGAATACTCAATATGCTGACTTTTTGTGCTTCAAGAAAATGATAATATTGTCACAATTTTGTTACAACTCGAGAGTTAAATTAGAAATATCCGTATGAGAATACATTACCAATGTCGATACCACTTGGTGTTAAACACAAGGGAATTTAACAGTTAGTTCTCTTACCGTAATCTCCTTCCGAATTGACAGTGCTGATGAAAGTCCAGTTGAAGTACTGGAGGATATCCACCATGGCCCTGGCCTGGAAATTGTCCGGAGGGACAGTTCTTGCAAAGTACTCGAAGCGGCTTTTGTCACTCAACGCGGCACTGGTCGAAGCATAGCTCACTTGAGGAATCTTGAATAAGCGCAGGAGGTTGGCAACCTGCGGTTTTACAATAAAGGTCCCATTATAGTGAGGGGCCAATGGTGAAAAGAGTCAAATTAAACTAACTAACTACTTCTCATTTTCCCATATAATTCAAACAAAAGACGCGTGTCACACCGTTCATTTGCAAAAGTAGGAACATCACCAATTTGCGGACTAAGACGGAGAAACTAGTAATTTCTGATTTTTTGCTTGCTCTGCAAGCCTCCACTGGTGACCTTACAAAAGTAATTCTTGCAATAAAAAACTGCATATTGGGAATATGAGCTAAGTGACTTGGCCATATTTCAAGTTTTCAATTTAGAAGTAGGTTAAAAATAACAAAACCAAGCACATGCTAAGAAAATTCTGACTGATGTCCAATCAGTGACAATTTAAATTTTCTGATTCCCTGCAAATTAACTTTAAATAGTATTTGGCAAAAAATCCCACTACACAAATCTTTCAAACTATGTAATGATTTTCAAAGTGGATACTGAGATGACTATGATATTTGTGGATTTTTCATGGGAAAAATCCCTAAAAAAATCCACCCATTGATTTTTCATGGATCAGAAATTACTGATGTGGTCATTTTAGTCCAGTTTATTGATGTTCCTTCAGGGTGTTATTGTAACCCATTCTTTCAAAGGAGTTCTGTAGGCTAGAGGCTGTTGATTTTGTGTCAAAATTTTCTATTCGCATCTGTAGTCAGAGTCAAAAATGTTTTCAGCTTCAGACTTTGAAGAATCAGAGCACATATAAAGTTCAACCTTTGGAATTATTCCTCCAAAATTCTGTCAACAAATCGTGGATTGTTACCTGTATGGATACTCCACTGTACGAGCCACCTAACACTCCTGCCACTGCCACTGGAGTACTTGTTGCTTTTGCCTCAGAGCCATCTGGACACTCAAACAACGTAGCATCCAGACTGCTCATGGAGGCTCGCACATATTCTAGAGCCTGTTCCAGCGCATACGTGTCTCTACAAAATTACAAATTGGAGCACTTTTTTAAAACTTTTCGTAGAAATAAGTCTTTTTCTGCGGGGTCATTGGTATGGCATTTTTGGACTTCAGGTGACGCCTCAAATTCGAAAAAAGTTTTGTAATTACTCTTGCAACCACATTCACCATTGTTGCAAGTACAGGTTGGTTCTGGTTAATTCGAAGCACACAAACACCCTATCTTTTCAATGTTAAAATATACTGTTAATTTGAACATGGTTAGTTTGAAGTTCCATTTAATCAAAGACATTTCAAGACTAACTTAGTTCAAAGTGACAGTAAATCAAAGTTTTGGGGCAACTTAATTTGAAGTTTGGTGTAATTCAAATAAATTTGAATATTTTGATTTAGATGTTGTGCTGTTAATCAAAGCCACTGTAAAAATAATGTCTTATTGATGTTGGTTTTGTCATTCTTTCAACCCTTTTGACACACATTCAATTGTTTAGTATCAACCAATGCTTGTTATTTCGACTGTTTTGACATGAGATAAAACCAATTTTCAATGCTGCAGAACCCTTGTCTGCCAGTGGTCCCTTGCCTTGACCAACACACTGTACCATGTACAGTCTGTTGGCTGAGTTAAGTGGTTCATTGAACAGCTTTCCCCATACAAAGCCCTGGGAAGGCTCATCCCTTGGCCCTCCATGATACCAACCTTACTTGTGTGTTGTATGGACTATGTCTGTTACCATCAGGGACAGCAATTGGTTTTGAAGAGCTTCTATTTCTTTCTCAAGGTCCCTAATCTCTTTTGTGTCTCTTTGATTTTGTCAACATTGTGAATGTGACAAGAATGACACATTGGTGTCAGCTTGCCTTTGATGTGGTTTCTAACTGGATAAAATCAAGCATTCAGGTAATGTCAAAACAGTCGAAAATCCTACCCAAGCTGCTTTGAAGTGGCCACTGCATCATGTCAAAAAGGTTGAAACCTGGTATTCCCGGGATGATCAGTTTGACCCAATTAGAAACCACATCAAAGGGAAGCCGACACCAATGTGTCATTCTTGTCACTTTCTTTTTGAAATGGCACAGGGCTGAGGTCCTCAAGTATCTCAAGCTCAGTTAAAGAGAGAATTATATAGACCAGTTGGCCAAAGATTTAATTAATTAATATAGACCTGTAGATTCAGTACATTAAGACAGGCACCCAGCAAGGTAATCTAGGGAGACTTGAGGCAGCAAGGGCTATAATAACAGACCAAAAAGTGGCTAAGGAGATTGAGTTGACAGAGGCAAAGACAAGAGCAAGGGCAGCCAGGTGCTAGGTTGGTATCATGGGGGGAGGGGCCAAGGGCTAAGCCTTTCCAGGGCTTTGTATGGGGAAAGCCATTTAATGAACTACTTAATTTGGCCAACAGTGTGTTGACCAAGGCAAGGGACTACTGGCATACAAGGGCTCTGCAGCATTGAACAAACAAAGCAATAGATACCCTTAAAATTGGCTTTTATTTCCTGTCAAAATAACAAGCATTTGTTGACACTGAACAATTGAATGTGTGTCGAAGGAGTCAAAAGAATGACAAAACAAACATCAAAAATATACTATTTGTACAATGGTTTCATTTTCTAATTTGAAGTAGGTCTGAGTCTAATTCCAACTTTAAATTGAAGGAAGCCACAATTCAAAGTAATAATTCAAACTCAGTCCTAATTCAAAGTAACCTATAATTTGAAGTTTCTTGCAAACTTTGAATTACATGTCATAGTTTAGTTCGAATTTCCACATAACTGGAAGGAAAAAGTTGCCACTGAAGGACTTCGAATTAACCGGAATAGACCTGTATCGTAAAAAGTAATATTTTGATGGAGTGAGAAAATACCAAATATTTAATGCACGTTGCTTTCAGGTCGTACTTGCAACGGTTACTAGTCATGTAATTCATGGTGCGAGTTACTTTCTGGTAAATAAAACAAACCAAAATGTAAAATTTCTTAATCTGCTGTAGAAGTCTCATTTTCGGGTAACATCACTTTGACACAGATGGTCAGGCTCCGTATTCTAACACGATGGGCCAGTCACAGTTGCATAAGACAAAGAAAATTTGAAGGGTATGGTTCAAGGGAATATAAACTGGTAAATGCCAT
>JBCAUG010037319.1:0-10023 GCA_038406175.1 Haplosyllis leylae | reverse complement strand
TACCCGAGCTATGTACAACTTGATCCCCTGCAATAAACCAGCATTCACGCCTACCACCACCGTGTTCACTTGTCTCTATGACCCCACGACACTATCCAAAAACTGAAGAATCTTTTTTGGCGTCTTTATCTTTCAATAAACGATACCTTGCCAACAAAGGTATTGTACATCATTTAATTACTTCTAGATCCACACAGCAATTTATCGGATGAACTTTACATTCGGAGTGCATAAAAATATGATAACGTGTCACTGTACCCTTGACAGAGTGTACACAAAAATACATAATCGATTTGGCCTAAGAAACTGTTGATTAAGTAATATGTAAGTTTAAATATTTATCTATTGATCTGTATGTCACATCAAACAGATTGAATTTGTTTACATTCAGTCAAATATTGGAATGTTTCATTTTTTGTTTCAAAAATTGACACAAAATCTTCATGGATGTTTAAAAAACTAAACGTAAATAAGAAAATGTCTCTATGATTGCTAAACATTGTTTAAAATTTTAGTCATTTGTCCATTTAAAAACTTACTTTCAAGAAGAGAACGGAATACTCACGAATAAATTATCTACTCGACCACGCTTTTTTCGAACACAGTTTATTCGAAGTTTTTGTTGAAAGTCTCAAAATTAGTTTAACGTGCAATGTGAAACAATCATTGTCTCAACAGGGTATCTCTCGCGGTTAGCACGTCCATACCTGTTTGTAGTCTGATATTTAGGTCCCATTTAGGTCAGTAGAATATAAAGAACGTCATGGAAACAAGTTATTATTGATCAATCAAGCAATCAATACTAGTACTGCAGTAACTCAGGTGACTATCACTAGTGAATGTGGACGAAGTCATTTAGATCTTAGTATATCTCTGGATATTCCCCCATCTCCTGTGGCATGGAATTGGTGCGATAACTAGCTAGGCAAATCCTTTGTTAAAACTTTGTCGGAAATGGTACACCAAGCAAGGCAGATGATTCCTTTGTGTGAAGCGATGCTTCTTCTTAACAAAACTATGAGCGTCCCATGATGTCAACATCGTACAAGTACCCATTGTCTAATTGTGACTGAAAGACTGGGGTATGAGCAGTTTGTGAGATAGCTTTAGGCAATTTGTAGTTGCTTCTGAAAATTATATTTTTACTCAAGATATATCCTATTCTAAAGAGAATAAGTGAAAAAGAAAACCCGCAAATAATACTTTATCTGCACGGTTATTACTTTCATATGATCTATGTAATACATTAGGTTTCACTTAAACAGGTGCTTTCGGACCCATTTAGAAAGTAATTGCGGTAGGTAACTGCCATTTGCATAGAGCGACTATAGACAGTGATTTTAATATCCAAAAGTATCTTGAAAGATTAGCCAATTGTACCAAGCAGCTCTTGGCTAATCTTATTCCGCATCTTGGGAGTCAAGTATTTTTTTCTCCAAAGTTAATTCTGAGCAAAGTATTTAAATTGATAACAAAACACATTATCTGCTTCAAAAACGGAAATTGTCCTACCTTCTCAAACTGAGCTCGAGTTAATTTTAAGTAAAGTCACGCGAAAATAATCCAATTTTAAAATGTATTGTTACTATTCCTAATTTTTGAAATGACCGAAAGTTCTCAATGAAACACCTTGGATTAAATTTTCACTCTTTTCCAGTGCAAAGTGCCAAGCAAATTAATGAAGTAAACGCAAACATCTCAGATCTATATAAAACAAAGCCTGCGTCACCATTTTGAAGCATCGGTTAATTCAGTACGCTCTGCACGACTATATTATAGCGGAATTATGGCCCAGTGCCCGGAGTTTGACACAATGAAGGATTTGTCAGTGAGGTCTATTGTCATGCAAGGTAAAGTACTGGAACTAACATTCTCTGAATACATCACAGTAATTACCAATCCTGAGTGAAACAACAATTCTACGTCTTCAATGAAATATTTCAAGGTACGTGTTTCAATTTTAATAGCTGTACACATTTTGTGTTAATCAATTCAACATAAGCCTGTTAGTCGACAAAATTTCTTCCACTCATAACAAAGTATTCATCGAAATATTACAGTGGTTTCAAAGTGGCCAGATGATGTAGAAAAATACATGACTTAGTAAACGATTACATTTTACTGTGGGATATTCAGTCCATTATTTTAGGAATTTAGAATATTTTTTTCAGTCTTCACCTCTATTTTTGTATATTGTAAAATTCTTACCACACCTTTCTTATTTGTCTTAAGAACTAATCATTTTTTGTGGCGCTGCAATAGTCACAAAAATCACAATCCCACAAAATAAACCAGGCTTGATGCCATTATCAAATCTGCGCTGTGCTTCCTCGATAAATACAAGACATTTTGTGAAAAAAGGTTTCTGATAACCCAAAAGTGGGACATTATATGAGAAATAGACTGTGAATAACATGCCCATAGTCGGTGCCAAAACCCACACAGCCAAAAATAAAAGAGAAAAAGAAATCATACGTTTCGCACTCTGCTCAATACAACAGTGGAAAGCATTGAACCGTGTGCCGTGCACGATATGACATGGGTGTTCACAACAAAATATATAATTATTCGAAACTAACAGTTAAATTACTGCTACCTATTTGAAGGCTTACAAATGTTGAGATACAAAAAATAAATAAAATTTAATAAAAAACTAATCTGTAGTAGTTCTCTATTGACACTTCCTGAAGTGTTAGTTTTCGACATCATTTGGGACACCTGCTGTGAATCACATTATCTAGGTTACTAATTATTCGAACAGCATGTCTAGGCATGGTTTATCTGTCAAAAACTATCGTCTTTCGAAACAGGACACAATGAACAGTTAGAAATCCAAATACAACAAAGATACTGTGGAATAGATCTAGATCTATGTTTTTGTCAACACGGTAATCCACTTTCTTACAGCTGCAGATATACGGTAGGTGTCATGGAACAAGAAAACAGATAAGATACTCCATTGGAAGAACGTTAATATGTTACCTTAGTAACCAACTTCATAGAACATAAATATTCCACCAAGAGTTTAACGAAATCGTTTCCAAGTTGTCCTGACAGTTAGATTTTCCTTGCTTTGTGTTGCGTGGTACTAACAAACTGCTTAATTTGTAACTTCCCTTTTCACTTTCAGTGGCGCCATTGCATTATGCAAATGCCATATTGCCATATCAATAGGAAATTCATAGGTGAACAAGGTTCTTGTGGTGAATTTGCTATTCACACACAATATATACAGTGCGTGTTTGTTTTTTTTTTACATCGGAATGGTGCACAAAGAAATTTCTGCAACTTTTCAAATTTTTTTATCTGGACCAGTCATGCTACATACCAAACCAAATGCCTTTGGTAAGGCTGTGATAAATTTCCTGTTTTGATGATTTTAGTAAAAATTACATCATGCAGAAAAGAAAAGTTTTGTAATTTTTGAAAAAAAGTACTTTGAACATTGATAATTACTTCACATTTGAATAAATATATGTATCCAATAACCATATCTTACAATCACTACATTTTGTTTCATTCCATTGAATACTTCATTGACACCAAGTCCGAATTGTTCATGTAACAAAGGGTCTTTAGGTTTATACTGGAAAAGTTCAGTTGTTGTTTTGGCTGATTGTGCAACTTATGATGGCAATGTAGGAGCAGATAAAATTACTTAAATTGCTTGCACTGGTGAAGGGGTGCCTATGTGGCAGAAGGTTGTACATACTAGTTTGGAGTGATGTGTCATAATTGATGTGGCATTGATGCCAATGTTAAATTGAGGCCAGCCTGAAGAAGGTGTAATATGGTCATTCCAGAATGTAATTTTCTCATTGTCTGAAAACAGACAGTGGATTTGCATATTTTTCTTTCATTTTTAATTAGATCTATTTTTCATTATTTTAGTCCAAAAGTTTTCCAGCCTCATTTTACTTGGCATACATTTCTATAATTGGTTTGTCAAAAATACCTTACTATCAACAGACTTAACATATCTGCACACATTTATAATAGTAGAAATCTCTATCTATTAACATATTTAGATCATAGCTTTTAATATTGATACTAATCCTTTTCAGATTTTGAAAATTAAATGCAAGTGCTGTCCTCAAGCTTGACATTTCAGCACACACTGCAAGCTCTAACTAGTTCAATTTGACCTGTGATTCTACTTCATTCACCATACAAGTTAAAACACTGACAAGTTCATCAAGAATATTTTTACACTGAACACCGTGTATGAACTTATCACTTATTTATGTAGATCTATTTGTTTTGGTAAACTGGTTTCCCACTTCAGCCATGTTCAATGTCATAGTGACAATTGCTCCTGAATACTGTCTAAGTAGTGTGAATGTGAATTCCTTTTGCCTATTTTGCTTTTATACTTCATCTATTATCAATATCATTGCAATATGACCTAATTATGCTAATTACTCATCAATACTCCGTGAAATACTCATGTTTAGTCTCTTTTCATGTAATAAGGGTCTGGCACTATTGACACATGAACAGTGTTCAATTCCCACCTCATGTCATGAGCATGGACTCTGTTCCCTGTCATCACCTTGGTGTCAATTTCACACTGTTTAGTTCACTGCTTATTTAATCTGATTGGTGCTCTGATTGGACTGGTTACATGCTGTAATTATGACCCAGCCTAAACTTCATTTTGGGTAAGAATAACCTAGTTTAGTCATGCTAACTTTCAAATTAACTATTTCATACTCACATATGTTACATAATATTTCCCAAAATCTTTCCATTGGCTCTGATTGGTGTATGGGCAATTGTATGATTTTCCAGCCCTGGGCTACTCTTGTGTTCCTAAACTGCTTAGGCTTTACACTGTGTGTCCAAATTCAATTACTGCATTGGTTTCAGAATAATGCCATTATGTGGCCTCAACTGGCATTCCTAGTACACTATTCGCATTCTAGTTATTTAAATCTGCATGCGGTTTGCAGGGAGTTCCTGTAGCCAATGTATGAAATGAGTTCACATCCATAATGAGACGAATTGTGAAGGAGTTGTGAAACTGTCAGAAATATATGGGTTAACACCTGTTTCGTGAAAATCGTCCTGAGATCCTGAAAAATTTGTTGAAATTATATGGCCTTGGTGACGCCACTTATTCAATATTTACGAAGAAGACAGTTTGACGCAAGAGTAGCAGAGGAAAACTCCAAGTTTATTTATTCTGGGCTGTTTTTCCAATTTTTGAAGAGTATTATACAGGTAATGGCACTCGAAAAGAGCGATATATACACTGCATACCCAGAACTGCAAAACTGAACTTTTGATGTCCGGTTTGCAGTGTTTTGTTGTGTGTAGGTAATTAAAATCTGCCGGTCGTGACTTAAAGTCTTAGTTGAGTAGAATCTAGATCTAGACCTAGAATATTTAGATCTAGATCTGTGGTGTTAAAAACTCTGCAAAGTTCTCGATAATTTTTTTCCGTAATTTACAATAATTTTGGCCGTAATAATAGCGGATCTTGACCCTGTGAAAATGGGTCTAGAGAAAGATGGCAGCCTGGCTGGAGAAAGGTACCCGGGGCCCTGTTCGTGTCTGAGTCTGTGTTAACTGAGTCATGATTGTGTCATGTTTCTGTTATAATTATTTCATTATGAAAAGTTGCAAATTCGCCCACAATGATGTGCTGGGGGGTATCCCCTATGCACAAGTGTGCCTAACCCCCCACGGGCGAATTTGCAACTTTTCACAACTTTTCCTTTGTAAAACTATTATTTGATGAAACATTTGGTATATATATACCCTAACTACAAATATTAATGTAACATTTTTTTATTTCTTTCAATAATTAAAGAAATAATTGAGACATAATTATAACAGAAACATAACACAGACACATAACTATGACTCAGACTCAGACACGAACAGGGTGTCAGGTAACACTTCTGGCTGGACGACTCCAGACCTAGATCTATTCTGCTACACTGACTTCTACTGCTTCTACTTCTTGAGCCCCGTTCGGGGGCGCCTCGAGGTAGTTGGGCTGCTCTGTTAGACCAGTTACTTTTACACCATAGTGTGAGTGAGGGCAGGTACCTGCTTGGCTGATACAGGGCTTACGTAATCGTCAAGTCATGACACATGTGCGACTTTTTTGGAACACTCGGTTATCACCTCCAGAATTCGAATCCATCGGAATTCTTCAGCTTAGATGATCACATCCCCCTCCCCCAGCCCCAGTTTAATATGAATTTAGATGTGAACTAACAAAGTACTGAAATGGTAGACAGTAGACAGTTCGTTAATTGAACATTCTAACAAAGCCATGGTGGAGAAAATGTTCGACTACAACATCATTTAATTGATGTAATGAATCGTACTTCAGGAAGGTTGCGCGAAGAACAACTTTACAATGAGTGAAAACTTGGTTCAAGGGGTGATAGAAACAATCGACAGTGCAAATCAGCACAGACTGCATTTGGCAGAACTTCTAAATAATTTGGATGAGGCCACAAAGCAGGTGAAATCATCAAATGATATTCTTCAGTTTTCGCAATTTATTTCGCGTTGTGTGTGGATATCTGTGGTTCCAGGTAAAATATTTCACTTTGCACATATCTTTTGCAGGTTAAAGAAAGCTCCTTGAAGTCAGAAAGTCATGTCAAGGAACACTTTGAAAGACTTAAAGCTGCTATTAACGAAGCTTTGGAGAAGAGGCAGTGTGAACTTTTAGAACAGGTAATATTTTATTATATTGTTCACACAGGAAAGCAGGAGTCATGCTAGACAAATGTTTCACTGGTTGACACATACTGTTAAAAGTTATCTGCTATTACCAAGTCAGCAGATCAAATCAATTATTATTAGTCGCACCGTCTCAACGAGCAGAGCGACTTATCCGGTCATATGGTGTCTGTGCGTTAGTACGGGTTGTGTGGTTGTATAGTTGGTTGCTTGCTTGTGGTCACTTATGAAATTTTGAAAATTTTATTGGATTTCAAAAATTCTAAAACCAAAACATGTTTTAGGCCATTCTGAACAACTTTTTGCCCTCCCCCCCCCCACCCCAACCCCTCCTCCACCATTACCACCAAAAATGAGATAACACCAGATTAGGCTTGACGTAAATTAGGACCAAAAAATGTTTTTTGTTCAAACTTTTTTTTCAATAAGTTTTCTTTTCTTAACAAAAAGTGTTCCACCAGAACAAAAAGTCATCCAAATTCAAAATTATTTGAACCAAACTGCATGGTAGGCGATGCTTGCTTGCTTCTGAAATTTCGAAAATTTCATCAGATTTCAAAAATTCCAAAACTAAAATGTGTTCTAGGTTATTCTGAGCAACTTTGATTTTTTGACTCCAGACCCCCCCCCCTCCAACCATGACCACTGAGAATCAGATAACACTAGATTTGGCTTGACAAAAATTAGGACCAAATTTGTTTATTCAAACTTTTATTTCAAAATATTTTTTTTCTTTTCTTAACAAAAAGTGTTCCCACCAGAACAAAAATCATCCAAATTCAAAATTATTTGAACCAAAATGCACGATAGGAGATTGCTCCCTTGTTTACAGCCACTTATGAAATTTTAACATTTTATCAGATTTTATTAATTCCAAAACCAAAATGTGTTTTAGGTCATTCTGAGCAAATGAGATAATGAAAATGAAATGACACAAGATTTGGCTTGGCATAAATTAGGACAAAAAAAAATTCAAACTTTCCTTTCTCAAATAATTTTTTTCTTCTCTTAACAGAAAGTGTTCCAACCACAACAAAAATTCATCCAAATTCAAAATTATTTGAATGAAAATGCATTGTATGAAATTCTAAGTAACTTACTTACCATTATGTGTACCTGTCTCTCTGTATGTCTCCATCTCTAACTAACTATCGATTTCACTAGCTTGATATCTATCTCTATCTAGTTAACTATCTAGCTATATATCTAGCTATATATCTGTCTAGCTACCCAGCCATCAGTCTAGTTTTATATCTATTGAGCTGAAACAAACAAACCCAAGTGCGTTGCGACACAATGCTTCTAAGCATTCTTGTTTCTATTATCATCAGTCTTTATTAATAATCAAACACACGATGATAAGTATGTCAAACAATTAATTTCAGGTAAAAGATATTGAAAAAGAATCTCTTCAACCACTGGATGAGTGCAGAGAAATGATACAACAAGAAGTTTCAAGTGCCAATTCTGTACTTAAGGAAGGTAACGAGGAGATCGAATTAAACATGTTTGGTGAGTTCTAGAAATCTTGTGAAGAATTAGTTTTTAAGGAAAACTTTTTTTCCAGGAAAGACTCTTCTCTGTGGAGAACACGAGGGATCTCAAGAAGCCATGAATGCATTTAAGAAGAGAGTTAACGAACTTGATTTGAACAGGTATATATTGCAGTTAAAAATTGAGACTGTATCGCATTACCCAAAACAACAGCCTTTTGAATTTTGTTAGATTCATGCACTATTATCCGCTGGTGGTAGCAGTGGTAAAGATCAGCGAAATCATCAGATATCGAAGTCATTCCAGTACATTCCTATTTTTCAGTCTTCCAGAGGTTCCACCCCTATCGGAGGTTCCTTGTATATTTGTGGACCTACCAGATGCTGCACTGTTGCACCTTCAAGAAGAAGTAAATGACTATGGTAGGGTATTGGCCAGGGCGCCAGTGCAGATATTGGAAGCAAGTGAAAGACCAGGTGGCTTGTTGATAAAGTGGGCCGAGGTAATGCTTGTTTTCTTTTATCTTTTACCTCTTTACTTTCCTTTGTGTTACCTCGTTACTTTGCTTTGTGGAAGAAAATCCCACAGAGGTGAAACAACAAATTCCAAACAATTGAAAATGATAACTACATACTGCAGATGAAAATTAATCACGAGTGTGAGAAAAACGTGTGATTTTTTGGGTTTGTTTTACACTAGGTCCCGCTTATAACGAGTTCTGTTACAACGAGCACTGAGCAATTTTTCCAATCCGAATTAAAAACTCCTGATTGACATCAATGTTAAAAAGTTCAGTTACAACGAGTGCCACTTATAACGAGCAAGTTTTTATGAATTAAGTTACTAGTTTTAAGCGGGACCCAGTGTACTTTTGATAATTTTGTACACACTTTTCCCCTCAGATAGAAGAAGAGAGTGCACTTGACTTGAGTGAGTTTAGATTACAATATGCATTAGGAGAAGTAAAGGCAAACAACGCGGACCCCAACATAACATTCACAGACGCATACACTGGTTCTTCCACTTCATTCACCGTTAGACATCTCAAGCCTATGACTAGCTACACATTTCGAGTTTGTGGAAGAGCAGAAGGTGCCGAATTATGGAGTCCATGGAGTATACCCTGCACAGCTGTTACATCATTGCGACACCATGGTGTGTTTTCATTTGCAAAGCGCTTTAAAAATTATCGAAACAAGACTTTGGAAAGAAGTTACTTGAACGACAGTTACAAATACAGTGCTCTTACAAGAACGATAACACGTACTTTGATGAAATGTTTAGTTGGTGAAGACAATCCGATACTTTGCTTTGATTCCGTTTGTGTTCGTTTTACTTTCAGAATGGCAAACAAACAAACAATCCTATGAATTAAGCAATGAAAATAAAATTGCTCACCGTGTTGGTGGTGGAGTAGGCCCCATTATTTATTCCAGCTGCGCATCATACACATGCGGACAAACGATCAAATTTAAGGTAACAGAATTCTGAAATCGGTCAGGTAAAATAGAACATTCAATCGAACAGGTTTCTGCAATCGGTCAGGTAAAATAGAACATTCAATCGAACAGGTTTCTGCAATTTGACTTAAGCTTCGACTCAGCCTTAATTGGTGACTCGTAGAGGGTTACCTTATTGATGGAAACGGGGTTGCTTCGTGACTTTTTTGGGAATTTTTCCGTACGAGGTAAAAGATGTGAAAGGGGGGGGGAGGATTGAAATGAACATCGGAAAACTCAGAACTTGGGTGGGGGGGGGGGGTATTAGACTTGCACAAGTCTGGTAATGAATTAAGTTTAGACTTGCACATTAATGAGTCACCAA